>PVLC010047010.1:0-11221 GCA_004027655.1 Graphiurus murinus
AAAAAAAAAAAAAAAAAAAAAAAAAAAAAAAAAAAAAAAAAAAAAAAAAAAATCTGTTCAGAATAACCATGAATTTGCAAAATTTAAAGTAGACATAGTAAATTTTATAAATATTCAAACATGAATGACAGCATCCATTTCTAATATCATTATAGTTATGAATTGGGCAGGTTCCTGTTTTGTTTCTACCAATTAAGGAGTATGGTGGCAACCTCTTAGGAATATAGTAATTATCCTGCTTTGAAACATTCTTTTCATAGTAACGTTTCTTTCAGTTCGTGTGTGTGTATGTGTGTGTGTGTGTGTGTGTGTGTGTGTGTGTGTGTGTGTGTGTGTTACTGGGAATTGAACCCAGGGGCATTTTACTTCCGAGGTATACCCCCAACCCTATTTTATTTTTGTTTTGAAACAGGGTCTCATTAGGTTGATGAGAGTTTCATTACTTGCTGAGGCTGTTCTTGAACCTGTATTACTCCTGTTACAACTTCCCAAGTACTGGGATTACAGGTGTGTGCCACCACGCCTGGCTCTTTTCTTTCAGTTCTAATAAATTTGGAGAGGATAGTCTTTATGTGGACGTGTTCTTTATGAAAGAACTCTGAGTAGTGCCTGGTTTGTAGTGTTTATCAACTTCAGGTATATATTTACTTTGTTTCCAGTCTTAAACTATTATAAATAAAGTGATTTTGAACATCCTTATCTTTGTATGGATGGGAGGCTTTGATGAAAAGAATGATGATGCTAGTGGCTTCAGGGGTAATTTTTGTGGTGCTCTTTAGTGGTGGAAATTGAGGAGAAAAGCATGTGTATTTCAAAATAAGATGAGGATCTACTTAAGAATAAAGGACCAAGAACATAGTTGTAACCTCAGCATAACTAACAGCAGTGGAACCAGAGATTTAATAGGGGAGGAAAAGGAAAGGAAGCATGTGGCATAGGAAAAAAAAAAAACAAAAACAAAAAAACAAGTATCATTATATTAAAGAGAAAAGCATCAAGAAGTAAGAATTGATGCATCTTTAAGATTCTAAAGTAGGATTTCAGAATTAATGGTGTTAGTGATTTATAAGAAGAACTGAGGAGAAACGGTTTTATGATTTAAAATTTTATGGTTATGGATATTTGTGTGAGTGATAATGAATTTTTGGAAGGATTAAGGAGAAAAATAAAAACCCATCATTATACAGCTGGTTATTAAAACAGTGAGATAGACAAAGGAAAAAAAGATTCCTTTAGCACACATTGATACAGTACGTACTTTGTAGTCATGTGATAGATGTTCAAAGAGTATAAAAATGAGACTTCAAGGGCAAATGGTGAGGTAATAGACAAATGGCTTGGAGAGAAAAATGATTATATTTAAACAGTACAGCGACACTTCAGTTCTAGTCCTGGCTATAAAGTAAAACATGAGAATAAGAAGCCAAGTATTTTCAGCTCTTGTGATAATTGAACAAACTAAAATGGCCATGAGGTGGTGCTATTCAACAAGAAATCAGAAACCAGAGTGAGAACTTCATTGTTTCTTTTGGCTTGTTAATTCTCTTGGAAAGGCACACTGAAACTGTTAGATTGTAAGGAAACCAACACTGGGAATTTAGAGGGACAAATTACTAACTGCTCCATCTATCTCCTTTCCTTAGGCCATCTGAATTTTTGAAACATATTGCTGATACATGAATCTGTGGTTTTTTTTAGAAGTGGAACAATGGCCAGGCTTGAAGACACTCAGACAGACGCTTCCTGCTTTGGGTAAGTGTCTGCTGGGAGGCTGTGTGGGCAACAGAAAAGGCCAAGCACCGGAACAGAGGCTCTTCTATGCTCTTGAGTTTACATTTGTCAGTTTCTCCAGTGGGCAAGTTACCTCCATGTGTTTGGCAAAGAATGATTTGGGACTGAGCAATATGGAATCTTTTCCTAGGCAGGCACTGACTGATTTATATAAATGTAAAAGGCAAGTGTTAAAAAAATATAAAGTGGGGCAGGGACACTGGAAAAAATAGCTCTATTTTAGTACTAAACTCACGATATTTTCAGTTATTTTGAAATATCTGAAAATAAACATTACCTGTATTATATATTAAATATAGATATTTAATTTTTTAATAAACTGCAGTGTGCAAGTATTATTGACTATATTTTTTATGATACTTATAAGACTGAATAAGTATCATGAAGTACCTCTTCTTTCTTGGATAATTCTAATTGTTTCTCTAAAACCTCTACAGTTAAATTAACTTGGTCCTTTAAATGGAAATGGGGCTGCAGAGGGAAATTATCACAAAAAATTACTCATCTCAATAAAAACCTTTATAATTTCAGTTGGATTTAAAAAAATACTTAGGAAATACCTAAGAAAAGAGGGAGGCCAAGAAAATCAGTTAGAAATAAAGATGGTTTGAGGCAAAATTAAGTCAAAAGGAATAAATGAAAGTAGTTTAGTTAGTCTTGCTGCATGTTTGGGTAAAGAATTCTGCAGGGTTAGGGGGGCACACTGGTGCATGCCTGTAATCCTAGTATTTGTGATTCTGAGGCAGGAGGATCACAGGTTAGAGGTCAGCCTTAGCAATTTAGTGAGACCTTGTTTCAAAATGAAAAATTAATAAGTATGAGGGTCTAGCTCAGAGGTAGAATGTTAAATCTCCATTATAAAAGAAATTTTTTTGTGAGGTTTAGTGGCTCTTTGAATTTAGTGGATGATCTATTTGGGTATAGTGGGAAACATTTCTCCTGGCACATCTATGTTCCCTTAGTCCGCAAACTCTCAGACCTGTCCTCACTACCAGTTATGTTCACTGCTGGTGAATTTCAGAATTTCTTACCTAGACCTCAGAAGGGAAGGTCAAGAAATGCTAAGTAAAGAACATTTACAAGAGGTTCAATTACAAGTGCAAGGGGATCAAGAAAGAGGAAAGATATAAAAGGAGATCATGTCCTTGAATTGGTGTCACTGAAGGCATATTCTGGCCCTCTCTTGTCCCTGACTAGGGGACAGAAAGCAGAATTGACCCAGAGAGAGTACTATTCTTGATTCTGGCACCTTCTCAAGCTGCAAACCCATCTTGTTCTTTGTTTTCATTGTTGCTGCCAGAAATGCACCAATTTCCTTGTGCCATTGATTTTTTCCCTCACCTTCTGTATTCTAGTTTCCCAATTAAAAAGTGTAATACAGTCATCGGAAATCTCCAAGTTATCCAGTCAAGTTGTAGTCCCTCCCCCAACCCCCAGTCATCCTATTTAGACACTTGACACAAACTCTCTTTGAAATTTGGCTTCTTTTGGCTTCTGTGAGTTCTCACCATCTCTCTTCCTGACATCCTGAATATTTTTCTCTAACTTCTCTTCAACACTTGTTCCTTGGTTGCTGACATCCCAGAGTTCAGTTGAGGCTTCTTTCCTTCATTTCTACCCACATATACAGGATTAACTTCCTGACTCATCTTCTAATTCTTTCTTGATAAACCTCAAATCCATGTTCAGCACCAGCCTCTCCCAGAGCTGCAGATCTCTATCTGTCCATGGAACATCTTCATGACAATGCCTGTAGGCATGCTGGTCACCCATTCTGATATCTGGCTTTCCTGTTGAATCCTCCCTCTTTGGTTTCTTTTTCCAATGGAGAGAGCATACCACCAGTTTCCAGGCAGAAAAGCTGGGTTCTTCTAAGTCTTCTCACTCTTATAATCTTTACCCCATATTTATCAGTAAATCTTTGGAATTATGTTTACACAAATTAGACAGTGGCTCATCTATCTTTTGTTCAGATTTTATGTTATTATTTTCCTGCACCAATGCAATTGCTTATTAACCTGTTTCTCTTCTAGCTCCCATTTCCTCCTTCATTCAAACCAATGCCGGACAACTTTCCAAAAGACAGATCAGAGACCACTTCACACTTAGATTCTTACAAACTTCTTCTGGCTTATCACAATTCATTGATGAAAACGTAAACTTCACATGGCATTTAAGATCACTCATGATTTGGTCTTAACATACTCTTTTAGGCTCATGTCATCTTCCCATACATCTAAGCCGTCCCCAATGACACCTGATCACCAAGACACCTTTGCAAACTCTGCCATCTCTGCCTAAAAGGTCCTCTTCTCTACTTCTCACATTATACTGATAAAGGCTCAGACCAAACATCAACCTCTTTATGACACCGGCCTACTTTTCAGAACCTAATAAATAATATAAATTCTATAAATGTTTTGTTTTTCTTCTAAAAATTTAAGCCTGAGATTTAAAGCAATGAAGTAAATCATTCATTTACTTGGAGTCAACTTTTATGAATAATTTGTGTCAGCTACCACTCTGGGCCATAAAAAGATACATTATAAAGCTCAATCTATGACCTTGAAGAAACTACAGTAGATTTTAGGTAAAGAAGACAGAGAAATGCATTATTATCATGGGCTTGACCACCTCTACTATAACAATTCGTCTACTCTTTTGCCTCCATGAATGACTAAAACATTATTTCCTTTCCAATGTCAAATGTGAATTATGTGAACATCAAACAGATCTGTCCTCTGTTAGGCCTCAGGGACATGTCTAAGACTTAGACAATGCCTTTTTTAATATAAATTTTAATTTTTGTAGTATAACCAGGGCTTGCAGGAATAAATTTGTTTTCTTCTCATCTCTAAAGCTGCCTTATCATCACTTGATATACCTGGGTTTTCATTGTTTCCTGTAAACATATGCAAATGAATACTTAATCTCATTAGATGGGATTTACTATTATATGATCACAAACTGGAAAACAGTGAAGAACAGAAATAATCGTCAGGAAATTTACCAAGTTTGGGAGAATCTTCTAAAATTAACTTAATGTGTTCTGGCATATTGCTGCCAAAGTAATTAGATATTTTATGTATATTTATATAGATACATAGATATACAAAAATGCATATACTTATATGTTTATAAATATAAGTTTGTATGTATTTATATAGTTATGTATATAAATATGCAAATAATAAATCTATATCTATTGCTTTGTGCTTTTATTCAAGAAAGTAAATTCACTGTGTTCTTTCTTTCTTTCTAATTCCAAATTAAAGGGCTTGCTTACCTCATTCTCTTTAGAGGTCTCTTCAAATAAAGAGGACAGGAGGATCTACTAAAGTAGCATAAAGGGAACTAGCCATCACTAATTTAGGTGTTCTTCAAATTAAGGAGGCGATACACATCATTGTAGACCTTCAGACACAAGGATATCTCATCCACTTGATCCCTGCCTCACACACAGGGTTCACCTTTGGTTTCTAGTTTACAGAAACTTCTTATACTAGTGGTATAGGGCACTGCCAAGATAGTCTGGAAAGTTGGGTAAAAAATTAGCAGGCCTGGGGCTGTTTCGGTTTTTCCCAGGCAAAACAGCCCTGCAGCTAATCAGAGAAAAAGATGAGTTCCCAGGCCCACCAGATGTCTTTGTCCAATTACCAAATGATTCCAGTCCCTAGATCCGCCCTAATGGGCCAAACTAATCCCAATACACCCCATATCCCTTTTCAACGAACCAACCAATCCTTATGGTCCCGATAGTCTCTCTCTCCCCTGGCAACAAGATTTTACCAATCCCAGTGCAACAATTAGTTGCTCTTTGTTGCTTTTTCCTGTGCGCACAAGTGCAAAAGGTTCCCTCCTGTATAAACCCCCAATATAAAAGGCTGACCAAAGCCAGAGTCAGAGTCCCTGTCGAGACTCCACTGTATTGGATGAGACTTGGACCCTAGCTCAAGCTAGTAATAAACTTCCTTCTTGCTATTGCATTATTCTGTGTGAGGTGATCGTCTCTTGGTGGGGCACCCCAAATTTATGCACAACAGTGGTTCAATTTACACTTTTCCAAACATAACTTCCCTCTTATGGTCTCCCTGGAAACTTACAGCAGCAATTTCTCTCCCCTTTTTTTGCTTTGTTGATACATAATTAAAATACAAAAAAAAAAAGACACATATTTAATGTACGTAGCTTGATGAGTTTGGTTAAATGCATGAACCTATGAAACAATCACCACAACCAAGGTAACGTATATCCATCACCTCCCTCCACATGTTTCTTTGTCCCTCTTTTTTGTTGTTGTTGTAAGAACACTTAACGTGAGAGCTAACCTCAGATTATTATGTGCACAACACAGTACTGTTTACTAGCAGCACTATGATGTGCCACACATCTCTAGAATATATTCATCTTGTATAATTTAAAATTCGTATCTGCTGGCCGTGGTGATACACACCTGTAATCCCAGTACTTGGTAAGTTGAGACAGGAGGATTGCAGGTTCAAGGCCAGCCTCAGCAATTTTGTGAGGCTTTCATCAACTTAGTGAGACTCTCATCAACTTAATGAGACCCTGTTTCAAAATAGAAAATAAAATAGGGCTGGGGATCCAACTCTGAGGTAGAATGTCTCTGGGTTTAATCTCCAGTACCAAAAATAAATAAAAATAAAAATAAAAAATAAATTTCACATCCATTGAATAACTCATCCTTTCCCTCTCCTCCCAGCCCCTGACAGCCACAATTCTGTTTCCTGCTTTTATGAGGTTGACTCTCTTAGAGGCTTCATATAAGTGAAACTATGAAGAATCTGTCCTTTTGTGACGGCCTTCTTTCACTAGCATAATGTCCTCCTAGTCCATCTGCATTGTTGCAAATGGCAAGGTTGCCTCCAGTTTGTGTGTGTTGTACCAGGGATTGAACCCAGGGACATTCTACTGTAAGCTATACCTGTAGCCATAAGGGGATCGCTAAATTGCTATGTGTGGCCTTGAACCTTCAACCTCCAGCCTCAGCCTCCAACTACTGAGATTACAGGTGTGCACTACCATGCCTGGCTACCTAGTTGCCTTCTTGGTTAACAGTGAATTATAATCCACTGATTGAATATACCACATTTTGTTTATCCTATCATTTGTACTAGGGATTGAATCCAAGGGCATTCTACCCCTGAGCTATACTCCCAGCCCTATTTTATTTTGAAACAAGGTTTCACGAAGTTGCTGAGGGCCTTGCTAAATTGCTGAGGCTGGCCTCAAACCTGCAAGCCTCCTGTCTTAGCCTTCCAAGTACTGGGATTACAAGTGTGTGTCACAATGTCTGGCTCAGACATTATGATTTAGTATGCTTAGTTGTAAGAACTTCACATTAATTGAAAGGAATGATGATTTAATAAATGTTGTTAATTAAAAATATTCCAGCTAGACACAGTGGCACATGCCTGTAATCCCAGGATTTAGGAGGATAACAAATTTGAGACCATCATCAACAACTTAGCGAGACCCTATTTCAAAATAGAAAATAAAAAAAAAGACTGGAGGTGTATCCTGAAGGTAGAATTTCCCTGTGTACAATATCCAATAACAACAACAACAAATTCCATAATTCTGAACTCAGATATTTTTTCTAGATGCAGTTAAAGGAAGTTATTATTTAGAACTTCAGCTTTTTCAGTGCCAATAACATGAAAGAATAATTTTTTTCTATGGTTTTGTGCCAATGATTTAAGTATATAATTTATGTATCAAATTACATGTTGTCATATTCAATTTTAAAATAGTTTTTACAGATAACTCTTATTTAGTGAGCTTAGTGGATAAAAGTTGATATTTTTAATTATCTTAGACTAAACTAGTGTTAATTGTTGTTGATTAGTTAGATATAATTATTCCAGAGATTGCTTGTCCTTAGTTATATTAAGTTCTATATTAATATGTTATAAAGACAAAAAGAAAACTAGCTATATAAATAGACCTTAGTGTACATATCTATGGCTTATCTATGGAAGTCTTAATTTATGTTTGTAGTCCAGGAGTACTCTCTGGTTTAGCATATGTCTTGGACAAAGGCAACACATTTTGGATGATATATAAATGTGTACAGCATGATCATATATTTTCAGAGCACAAAATTATTAACCAAATAAATATCACTCAATTACACTTAAAGTATTTTTGTTTTCCCTGTGAGAAGCATATTTTCTTTTAGACATGAGATTATGAGTTCTGTACTTATAGTTTCCTGCGAGATTATGAGTTCTGTACTTATAGTTTCCTGCAGACTATCTGATAATCTGCCCCTTATCAACTCTATTTTGACTAGATCTGAACTCAACTACACTTCTCAGTCCAGTGAAGTGGATGTACTTTCCAGTCACCCCAGCCCTGACCTCCTTGGGCTCAAGACATTACTTGCCACAGGATAGGAATTTGTAACATCTCATCCAAAACCAGTTCTAGTCAGCAGGTCCAAGAATAGTATCTCCATTAATTTGAAAAAGTGAATGTCCTTCTATCTTCCTTTTCAATTTCCTAGGAACAAGTTGAATGACTCCATCTCATGTATATCTCATCTAAACAGATAATCTTTTCTACACTAAGCTTATTTTGAATATGTCTTCTGAATCTAATTAGAAAACAGATACTGTAACCAGTAATAGATAATACAGGCTTTAAAATGTCTGGTGCAAATTAGTGCAGAAAGTTGATTCTACTGTAGCAGAAGTCTGAAGAAATAGAAGTGCTCTCATCCTCCTAGCTTTTGGCTTGATTACATTTCTCTCCTCCTCCTCTCTTTTTTGAAGCCAAGTTGAAGTTCTAAATGATGGATTTCTCCTGGAACTGTGGATGTAGTAAAAGATGTCAAGGAGCAAATACAGATTTTTCTACCTGACCCCAAAACGTCACAGTATGTCACGTAACATCAAACAGCTTGACTCTGTAAACATAGTATATAGCATTCTTTTGCCTTCAGAACCTGTGTATACAATCAATAATATTTCCTTTATATGAAAAGAAAAACATAATAGAATACATTTGTATATGCCAACTAAAACTGATCCATAACAAGTTAAGGAACTGGAAAATAATTTAAAGAGGGAGTTTGTACATGAGCACAAACATATATATATATACACAGGCCAAAGCAAATTTTAGAAATTCTGTAATTTACTTTTCTTGAAGTAAAATTATGTCTAATATCTCAAATGACTAAGTAACTATCAGAATTTTGTTTCTTTCCCAGAGGTCCCTTTGTGTTCAGTTAAATTTAAGTTTCAGATAAACAACAAATAATTTCTGGTATATCTGTTAAATATCTAGGATATACTTCTACTAAAATATTCAATACTTATTTGAATTTTAGGTAAACAGCAAATACTTTTTAGTAGATATATATCCTAAATATCATATAGATTATGCTTACACTAAAGATTGGTTATCTTAAACTAAAATTCAACTGGGAGTTTTGTAGTTTTGTTTGCTGAATCTGACAATCCAAACCCAAATCGAACTTTTAATGGAGTCTTTAAACTTTAGAAAGGGGTTATTTGTTGCTTATCAGATTCAGCACTGTTGGACAGAAAACTGTGGTGTTTGGCTGATTAAAATGAGAAAGCAGAGTTTGTTATATAAGCAATATTGATCTCAGTTTAATGAAATAGGAATACAATGAGAAAGGGTGAACAACTCTTTAAAAAATTCATTATAATGGGGATTGACTAGGAATAATGTATTAACTATTGTTAGGAGCTGAGTGTTGAGCAGAACATGCTGAAAAGAGATCTGCATAACCTGGTCATATGAGAGGTCATTTGATATTGACATGAATGATTTGGGTGGGTAAATAGAAATTATACTCATTAAATGTATTTTTGTCACTAGGTTCATGAGTGTTCTGGGGAATGGTGGTAAAATGAACAATAATAATGACAATTCAGAATACAATTGCAAGTAGAAAGAGAAAGCATGTACACAGGACACAGTTTAAAGGGAGAATATGGGCTAATTGTGTGAGCAGGATACATAGGCAAGAGTGTGCAGACAGATGTACATAGAGAGGATCTGGGAAACAGAGTAACCAGCAATGTGAACATATTTAAAGAAAAAAGGAGAGGTGTGCAAAAACAAGAGTAAAATATGATTGGACAGAAATCTTCCTATCTCTATCAGCTGTGGTCAGAGCTAGTGTGGGTGTAAGGGGGGGGGAGGAAAAAGAGGAAGGAGAGAGAGAGAGAGAGAGAGAGAGAGAGAGAGAGAGAGAGAGAGAGAGAGAGAGAGAGAGAGAGAGAGAGAAGAGAAGAGAAGAGAAGAGAAGAGAAGAGAAGAGAAGAGGAGAGAAGAGAGAAGAGAGAAGAGAGAAAATGAATGAATGAATATGAATTCAATAGAGGGAAAACAATATAAACCAGATGGAAAACTGACAATGAAGAAGAATAAAGAAATAAAGAAATGGTGATACTTTGGATAACAGAAAAAAAATCTTTGATGAAATTTACTTACCAAAGAAGATTAACAAAATGGAAATGTTTCCCAAAGAATTTTACTTTCTTACCATAAGATCCCAGGGGAAAGTTCCCTTGTGCCTGTTGCCGGGGCCATTTACTGTCAACTTTGTAGGAGGAGAGGAGCTCAAATTGTTGTGCCTTGCAGCCTACACTTCGTATGAACTACTTAACAGGATATAATATTCAATTGCTTTTTTGGCTGGGACCAAAATTCTTTTGCTCTTATCCATTTCATAGTAAGTTTATTTTATTGAATATGTACTGAATAGTATATTGGGCACTAGGAATATAAAAATGTGTTGTCACACAATCTTTGACTTTGAGGAGTTCACAGTTGTCTGTGTGTGTATGTGCATGTGCATGTGTGTGTATATGTAATGATTATAAGTAATCTAATATTTCTGAACTATAAATTTGACAGTGAGGAAATTTGAATAGAACATAGGTATGAAAAAATTAAATATTCATTGGTACTCACTATGAAGGCTTTAATATGCATGCTTAATATAAAGAGAGAACAATGGTATGATAAATCATAGTCTAGAATCTGAAAAAGTTTTTTTATCCCCATTACCTTAGGAATTTTCTAACAGAGAGTGACAAATTCTGTATACTTTGTGTGTGTGTGTGTGCATGTGTGTGCATACACAGACACGGTTGACTCACAAATCCAGTGTTAAAGAATGAGAGAAGTAGCTAGAGATGTTCAACTGAAAATCTTTAAGCTCTGGGAAGCCAGCCCTAGAATGCAGTAAAGGCTTGCACACATGCTCAGAGTTCAAAGATGTATTTTCACCCAGGTCCAGTCCAGGGATTCCCCATCCACCAACTTCATTACTCTATTTTGACCTGTAGTTTGATGTAGTTAATCAGTTTATTCTGTTTCTGGCCTCTACTGTCCTTCTGGTAACGTTTTTTTTTTTTTTTTTTTT
>PVLC010047011.1:0-11254 GCA_004027655.1 Graphiurus murinus
AATAAGAATCTACCTGGTTTTGACATTAAAATTGTTATTTGTATTTTTTTTCCTGAGATGAGGCATTATAATGAAAGTAAATTTTTCTTTTGAAAAACTATATATGATACTGAGATGAAAATAAATACTGGTTAATCATGAAACCACAGATAAATATACCCTTTCAGGATACTGTTGTGTTTAAGGAATAACTCAGATACGTATGCCTGGCTGTAAACTCCTACTGCTCTGCACATGAGGTGACGTCTTCCTGAGGACACTGGGTGTTGAGCTGGCTCTAGCTTTTGCTGTGGTGATCCACTTTTCCCCTGGATGTGAAATGAGAGTAAGATGAGATTCATTTCTTTATCCAATTTAAATTTTTATATTTTTATTTATTTTTACGGTAATGATACATCATAGTGAGATATGTAGTGAGATTCACAGTGATCACGCATCATGGTGATGTTCAAAGTGATACACACACATGCACACAGCTCTTGGTGCGTCTCCCTCTGCATCCCGCCCTGCTCCCCCCTCTTCCTTCCCCAAGTCAGTTTTAGAATGTTTAAGGTATGCCACACATGGAAAGTTTAATTGTTTCCTACAATAAAGGCGTGAGCAATCACTATCTCACATTATCTGAGTGGCTATGTGGGTAGAGGGATAGATAGATATGATAGGTGGATGGATGGATGGATGGATGGATGGATGGATGGATGGATGGACGGACGGACAGACAAGTGAATCAACAGCAAGAAAGAAATCATAATAGAGAGACTTTTTTTTTTTTTTTTTGCATCTCCATGACTATTCATTTAGTAGAACTCTCTCTCCGTAAGTTTTACATGAGTGTGGCCCCATCCCTGACCAGCAACCCATCCTGGCCATTGAAACTGATTCCGAGCTAGGCAGAGCCCACAGCTCCAATTCTGAGACTAGAGCAACGTGCCCCAGAGAGAAGCAACTCTCTCCTACTGGACTTGAATCTAGATGGTATCAGTTGGGGTCTGTGGCACAGGTGGTGAGCACACACAGACCTGCCCGGGAGCACAGCCCTGCAGAGCAGAGTGGAGCTGACGGCTGCAGAGATGACATGGTTTGAACATAGGAGTTCTGCTGCTCCCTATACTGGCCCCTCAGCCTTTCAAATCAGGTGAGATGTTTCTACTTCCCTTTTTTTGTTGCTGTTCTCTTCTGGGTCTCTTGCAAGCTGCACTGTGGTTATTGTGTAATATGTCCTGGAGGATTTAAAGGGGCCCCGCCCAGCTTTCTGCACACGCCCCTCCCTCGGTGACCCACAGCCTGAGGCCACCTGCCGCCTGCTCACTCTTTCAGACATGGCCCACGACCTGGTTTTAGAACAGTTTAGAAACCTACTCTATGGGCTGCTTCCCAAATATTTGCATTTTAGTGGCCAAAAAGCAATGCCAAGTATCTTATTGACGGCCTTCTATTCAGCAAAGCAAATAAGCTCGGTTTTGAGAAAGTCCCCCTCCTGGCCAGGGGCATCAAGAAAACTTTTCACTTATGTTTTTTTAATTATTATTATTATTTTTTCATATGTGTGTGTGTGGTACTGGGGATTGAACACAGAAGCATCCTACCTCCAAACTACACTCCTAGCCCTATTTTATTTATTTATTTATTTTTGAAACAAAATCTCCTAAGCTACTAAGGGCCTTGCTAAGTTGCTGTGGCTGGCCTCCAACCTGCAATCCTCCTGTCTTAGCCTCCCAAGTACTGGGATTACAGCAGGTGCCACCACCCCCAACATATTATCACTTTGAATGAACCAAAAAAACCCCAAAAAAACAGAAAAATGTGATGGGTAAAACATATTTATTTTCTCCAAATCAGGGCTTGTGTATAAAAGGTCACTCAACATTGCTCTTCATAGATGATATCCTCAGGGTCTTTCTAGCTTTAAACCACTGTGATTGCACTAAAAAGACCAGTGAGGAACATCTCTACACTATCAGGCAATATCCCCAGAGCTTAGCACAGACAGGGCCCGGCCCAGCCGTGCTCTCTTAAGTATTTGGTCAATAATTAATGAATAAACTTCAACCTATCCTTAACCCTCACTCCCCATCTGCTCACTCAGAAAGTCCCCAGGACAGGACAACTTCAAGAGGCCATGAGATGCCAAAGTCCACATATAAAGGAGCAATCACATAGAGTCAACGTGTCCCTTAAAAGTCTTCTTAAAGCCGGGAGGGGTGGCAACAGCTGTAATCCCAGAACCTGAGAGGCTGAGACAGGAGGGTCACGGGTTTGAGGCCAGTCTCAACAACCTAGCAAGATCCTCAGCAACTTAGAAAGACCCTATTTCAAAATAAAAAAGGGTTGGGAGTGTAGCTTGGAGGTCAAATGTCCCTGGATTTAATCCCCAGTAGAAAAAAAAAAAAGTCTTCTTGAATCACCCATGCTGTTTGTAAAGGGGCAGATCGTTTCTCAGTTGACCCAGCCCGGTCCTCATTTTCCCTCCACCTTGGACAGAGCACTGAGCACATGAATTGAGCATCTGATGAACAGGTTGACTTGGTTTAAAGAGATCATGCCGCATAAGACAGCAGGCTGGAAAGAGACCAGCAGAGCGGTCTGCAGAATCCAATTCTCCATCTCCTGCTTCTCTGGGCTCTGAGTAAGATGCAGGTTGGACTAAGCCACATGATTGAAACATTTCTCCCTCCCCTTCTCCTGCCACCACCTGTTTCTCCTCCTCCTCCTCCTCCTCCTCCTCCTCCTCCTCCTCCTCCTCCTTCTTCTTCTTCTTCTTCTTCTTCTTCTTCTCCTCTCTCTCTCCCTCCCCCCCTCTCATTTCTCCTTACTCACCTCATGTAGCACAATTTACATAACTAAATGATGCCTCTGACACAACTATACTGTATTCCTGGATCTTCACAGACCCATGAGCACCCCCAGTAAAAGGCATAAAGAGAATTCCTCTGTCCTCTGACGTCCAACCCTGCCCAGATCATCCCATGCTCAGTAGAGAGTATTCTATGCAGCTGAGAGTGGTGGCACATGCCTGTAATCCTAGCACTTGGGAGGCTGAGACAGGAGGAGCACAGGTTGGAGGCCAGCCTCAGCAACTTAGGGAGACTCTCAGCAACCTAGTGAGACCGTGTTTCAAAACAAAAATTTAAAAAAAAATGGGCTGGGGGTGTAGTTCAGAGGTAGAATGCCTCTGTGTCCAATCCCCAGTGCCACAAAAAGGAAATAGGAAGGAAGGAAGGGCGGAAGGGAGGGAGGAAAGGGAAGCAAAGGAAAGGAAAGAGAAGGAAAGGAGGATTGATTCTGTGCACCCTCTTTCCTCCATATTCAGATGATCTTGAGGGTGTAGGAAGATAGGAAGGAAATGCCTCGTGTGAGGCTTGCATTAGATTCTAAAACCACAATGATTCATTCTTTTTCCATCCAAATAAAATCCCTGTCTTCACAGTAAATGTGATGAATGGAGACGGCACCCTTGGAGATTTATATACATCTCGAGGCTTCCCGCCGCCCCTTTCTCTCTCCTCTCCCCCACCTTCTTTTCATTTTGCAATGCAACAAAGTTTCGCAAGGAATATTTTATAGGAAATCCATGTCTGCGGATTTATTCCAGCCTTTGTCATAAATTACGGCCACCAGGAACCAGCCTCTTGCTACACAATTCCAAACATTGCAACAAGGTGATTATCATACAGTCTTCTGCGGCTGCTTTCTGCCAATATGCAAACCTGCAGTTGCTCTCCCAGATAGGAGCGAGACAAACCTGTAGACAAAGGCTGCCTTTGAGGAGAAGGCAGAGCGGAGGTTGGGAAGGGAAGGCAGCCTTCCAAAGAGGCCTCCGTGGAAACAGAGTTGTCTCTTCAGAACTCGGATCGGCATCCACAGGGCGTGTGTGGAAACGACCACAGACCTGACTACACGGTTTCCCTGCATGAAAAATGGCCTCGTCCCTTGATGCATCTTTGCAGCTAATATAATGACCTTTAAAATCGAGTCATGGAGAATTGGATAAAGTTGAAAAAGAATCAAGCAAGAAAGCCCCGCAAAGATGATAAGGGATTGTTTAAATGCCTGCTAATCTCGGGCTGGGCCTCCCGTGACCCATGACATAAACCAAGGGAGAAGGCAAGCCACGTGGTCCACCAGTGCTGGATAAAGATCTAATGAGAGAAGGAAGAATCGCTCGGATGCTCAGTCTTCATCCAGGGCCAAGTCTCCACAGACTGTCTGGCCTTAGATTCTGTCTCTGTGGAGCTCGCCAGGGAAGCCCAGTGGTCCAGTTCAGCATCTCGGAAAGGCAGAGTGGTCCAGGAGTTGAGGACTCTGCCCGTGGACCAAGGAGCTCAACGTTCCCCCTTCCTTTAGTATAAAAGCCTCCGTTTTTCTCCAAGAACATACCTGTCCTTCACTGTGTAGTTTGGGTGAGATTATTCTCCAAGGGGCTCTCCCCTCCCCTGGCCTGGGGACGGTGAGTGATTTAAACTGAGTCACTCCATTACCCTCCCCCAGTGGAACGAGTTTGGGGCGGCAGACAGTTGGAGCTGATTTCTCCTCTCCATGGGGGACCCAGCGAGGGCCCCTCATCCCCTATCTTTGGGTCCAAAGTGCTGGTGCTGGAGCTAGGTTTTGTCTGCACTTTTGCATAGATTCTGGCTGCTTCCCTGTACACACCCTTCTGGTCCAGTCATTTCTTATTTAAGTGAGTATGGCGGCTGGCTTCTTTTGTTTGCAGCCATAGAGCAGTCGAAGGTTTTGCCGTGCCAAGTGTGGTCACAGGCCAGGGGGGTTGTGGGAGGTGCTGTGGTTCGGATAGGGGTGTGTCCTCCGAGGGCCCCTGTGTTAAATGCTTGGACCCTGGGGTGGCACTATTGGGAGGTGCTGTGTGCCTTTAAGAGGCGGGGCCTAATGGGAGGTCCTTAGATTATTGGGTGTGTACCCTTGAAGGAGGCTGTGGGACCCCAGTCTCTTCAGCTTCTTCTTTCCTTCCTGGCTTGTGATATAGGTGATTTGCTCTACCACATCCTCCTGCCATGGAGTGCACCCGTGCCAAAGATCCGAAGCCATGGGGCCACCTGATTTGGGACTGGAACTGCCAGAGCCGGGACCAGGGGCCAAAACAAACCTTTTCTCTTTATATTGCAATTGCTTTGGGTATTTTGTTATAGTGATGTGAAGTTGATTCATGTAGGAGGTTATTAGAAATGTAGACTCTTGGGCTCTGCCCCGGATGCACTGACTCAGAACCTACATTTTAACAAGATTTCCTGGGTGATTCACATGCATAGCCAACTCCGAGAAGCACTAGTTTAATGGAAAACTGCTTGGACTCTGGCTTGGAGGGAGCGGCACTTTCACCCTTAGGAAAGTCACACCTCCTTGCTGAATCTCCATTTATTTTCCACTTCTTAAACAGGGGCACTTTCTGCTCCATTCGTTTATTTCCTCCCTCACTCACCAAGTATTTATTGACCCACAGGCGTGATGCTAACAACTGGAGACAGAGAGATAAATAAAACGCAGATGCTGCCTTCGAAAAGGTCACAGCCCGACAGAAGAGAACCAGAGGCAGACGTTTGCAGCGCTGCGTACCCCAGTTTGCCCATTGATACTGTGGGAGAGTGAAAGTACCGACTTCATCCAGTTTTGATGAGGATTCCCTTCTTACTAACTCGTTAAAACAGAGTACTGGGCCGGCAGGTAATAACGATCACTAAGTATGAGGCATTAGCAGTGATTATTTCAATTTCAAGTGGAATTAGGAACAACCAAGGTTCCTACTTCCATTGGCTTACATCTCCTAAATGTTCCCAATTGATCAGGCACGAGTCTAATTCTTGATGTATCTAGTGCTCCATTTAACTCCTGGGAGGCAGGCACTGTTGCATCCCCAGGATGGCTCCCCCAGCGGGACCCTCTTTATGCGCATGCTCAGAGGAGAAGAGTATACACAAGGGGGGATGTTTGATCCAGACCGTACGTGAGGAAGAGTACACCAGGCATGCAGAGGTTAAAGGGCAGCAGGGCAGCGCAGAGAGGGAACAGCAGGTGCCAAGGACGGAGCTGGGAGGCGCCTACGGGATGAGAGATGTAGGCGGATGGGAAATGCCAGATGCCCCAAGTGCGTTCGCTGTCTCTGCGAATCCCTTGTGCACAGTCTGCGACTCTGAGCTGCATCCTCAGCACCAGGTCTGGCTTCCAACAGGCAAGTCATGTAAGAGGTCATGGCTCCCTATCTGGAAAAAGAGAGAAAATCTGGGAAAATAGAGAAAATAACAAATGCTTTAGCGGCTGCCCTCCGAGGGTGCATTGACATAAATGGTGTCATCCAGGCAGAGAGCGCGGGGCACCTTTGACGGACAGCTCTGGACAGGTGCAGGAGCTCGGGCGTGAGGCAGGCCGCCCCGCTGGGTTGCAGGCCCTGCTCTGCTCAAGCTCGGCAGGGCTCCCTGCTCACCTGTTTCCATGGTCCCCCGGGTACTCGGCATCCAGCAGGTGCTCCTGACAGGTCCCCACACGCCCCAGTCCTCCCACCACTAGACGATGCTGCTGGCTAAATTCAACTTCAAGTAGTAACTTGAAGGCCCTTTTGATTTCGACAGCTTGGCTTGTCTGTAGGAGCCGAGATGCTCTGTCCTTCAAGTCTCAACACTGCTTGAGAGGTCTCCCTGACAATTTCATCAAAACAAAGCAAAACAAAAGTCCTCCCATGCCCTAGTCACTGTCCACCGCCCCCATCTTATTTTCTTCATGAGTTTTAGTGTTTATACTTCCTCAGTGATGTATCTGTCTGCTGGGTATCATCTGCTTGATCCAAGGAGCCTACTCGGAGAACCTTTTACTTTTTCATTCACTGTGAGCTGTTGTTTGAGTGTGTCCCCTCCCCCAAGGTTCATGTGCTGAAATTTAATCCCCATTGTGAGGTAGTAAGAGGGTGAAACTTAATCCTACTCTGGTGTTTAGATGTAGGACCTTTGAAAGGTGATTAGGGCTGGATATGGTCATCAGGATGGAGCCCCCATGATTGTCCTGATGGCTTCATGAGCGGGAGATCAGAACACACACACACACACACACACACACACACACACACACACACACACACTGTCTCTTTGGTGTCCTGAGTTGTCTTAGGACTCTGCCAACAAGGCAGCCATAACTAGATGTGAACCCCTGGCCTTGAACCAGAACTGTGAGCCAAACCAAACCTCTTTCCTTTATAAAGTTACTCATTCTCAAGTAATTTACTATAGTCATGAAAAACAGACTAATCCATCGTGGTATTCACAATACCCGGAACAGTGCCTGGAACACGGCAGTTGTGCCAAAACAAAGTTTAATTTTTTTTTTTAAATAAAGGAGTGTCCATCCTTTCAAACAACAGTCTTTATGCACATACTTCATTACATGGAAGCCAAATAAATGAAAACATCTGGCATTATATTCTTAAGTAATTTATAAGTTTTGTCCACTTGACATTCCACTAAATATCCTCTACAAAGGCAAGGAGGGACAATTTTGCCCACTTTCTTTCAGGAGTTCCACAGATACAAAGGAAAGCAGGCCTGGGCTTTGGAAATGCCTGAACCATCTGTCTTGGGGAGAGAGGGGCTGGGGTCAGAGTCAAGGTGTGTAATTAGGGCTTAGCATCTGGAAAGGAGAGGTGAGAGATCAGGTTGAGAATGGGAAGAAGTAGAATGTGCGGAGTCTTGGACAATCAGGTGGGGGCGCTCTGGAGCAAGGACTGAGCCACAGCAGTGTACCTGAGTGGGGCCAGGGTGCCCAGGGCCTTAGTTGATGTCCTGGGCCACGAGGTCACAGGCCCAGGCTGCCCTGGGAAGGGCATGATCTGGGACCAGCAAGTCCCTGCAGCTGAGACAGCCCCCAGGGAGCTGGTGGCCCGGTGGCTACCTGCAAACCATGCTCCCTAGGGCTGGGCAGCAAGAGTCCTGCCTGGAAGGGGCACCTAGGCAGGGCATAGCCTGGGCGAATGTCAGCCTGCATGCAGCTGGGGCTCTCAGAAGCCTGGCCACCACGCATCCACGGAGTAGCCAGTCCCGCTGTTTGTCTTCTAAGAGGAGCCACAAATAGCCCCATTCCTAAATTAGAAGTCACGTCCTGTAAGTGCTTGCTGACTTGGCGGTAGCAACACTGACATAATTTCACAAATAATGATGTTATCCGAGGCAAAAGTTGCATTAGATCAATTACCACTCTATTTCAGTGCCCTTTGAGTCGCTCTCTGTGTTTATTTCAGTTCACCTATTTTTAAACCAGAGCTCTCAGCCTGGAACCACAACCATGAACCTGCCTCGCTTTTCCAGTCCTCCACAGCATCAGCCTTGCATTTTGAACTAAAGAGAATGATTTGAATACCGCCCCACAGGCCCCCACCCCCGCCAGTCTCCTCTCAGTTCCCTTTTTTTTTTTTTTTTTTTTTTTGTACGTGTGTCCTCTAATTGGGGGAGGGAGATATTGTATTCCACTACAAGGAGAATCAAACACTTAAGGGTCAACAAAGAAAAAAGAGAAGACAGCCATTTTAGAATGAAATATGAGCTTCAACTGCGACAGGAGGTTTGGGTTAGACTGAGACATATCTTCCTGTTGGAGAAGGATGCTGGATGGATGTGGTGGGGTAGGACCATGAGAAGAAACCATTAACCTACGATGCACACCCTGGGCTGTTTCCATGACTAAATCCTGTTACCCCACACACTCAGAGGTTGAAGTTTCAGCCCCTGTTTCCTCTGAAGGTGACTTTATTTGCAGATATGTTTTGTTTTGTTTCGTACTAGGGATTGAACCCAGGGGCATTCTACCTCCAAACTACACTTCCAGCCCTATTTTATTATACTTATTTTGGAAACAGGGTCTTGCTAAGTTGCTAAGAGCCTCGCTAAGTTGCTGAAGCTGGCTTCGAACCTGTCATCTTCCTATCTCAGCCTTCCAATTACTGAGATTACAGGTGTGTACCACCACACCCAGCTTGCAGATACAGTCTTTTATTTTATTTTATTTTTTCTTTGCAATACTAGGGATTGAACTTGGGAACGTTCTGCCTCTGAGATACACACCCAGCCCTGTTTTGTTTTTGATTTTGAAATAAGTTCTTGATAAGTTGCTGAGAATCTGGCTACTTTGCTGAGGCTCGTTTCCAACCTATGATCTTTTAGTCTCAGCCTCCCAAATCCTGGGATTACAGGCATGCACCATCGTACCCAGCTCACAGATATAGTCTTTGCAGAGATAATCAAATTAAAATGAGTTCATTAGGGTGAGTCCTAATCTAATATGGTGGGTGTACCTGTAAAAGGGGGACTTTGGACAAAGAGACATGCGCAGAAGGAAGAAACGATAAAGAGATACAGGGAAAAGGTGGCCATTGGTATGGGCTGAGTGTGTGTGTCCCCCAAATTTACATGTTGAAACTCTGGTCCCCAGTATTGTGGTATTCAGAAGGGGATCTTTAGGAAACAATTAGGTTTAGATAAGGTCATGGTGGAGGAGGAGGGTCCCATGAAGGGATTAGTGCTCTTCTAAGAAGAAAAAGAGAAAGAGATCTCTTCTTTCTCTTCACAAGCACCTACCTAACTGGAAGGGTTTTGAAGACACAAAGCAGGCAGTGAACCTTCATCAGATACCAAGCCTACCTGCACCTTGACCTTGGGTTCCCAGCCTCCAGAGCTATAAGAAATGAGAGTCTTTTGTTTATAAGGCACCAGGTCTATGGTATTTTATTATAGCAGTCCCAAAAGACTGGCGCTGGCCACCCATGTTCCAAGGAGAGAGGACTGCAGTACACCAGCCCTGCCAACCTCATTCCTGTGGACTTGTAGCCTCCAGATCTGGGGGGAAATGAGTTGCCCTTGCTGTGGCCGTGATATTTGGTGACCGCAGCCCCAGTGAAGTGGCCCACCTGGGTTAGAGGACCAGGGACCAGGGAATCCTGATGAAGCAGTAAGCGACTCTCAGAAAGTAGAGAACCTTGGAGACTGTAGCCCTGTTGTGGTGGACGGGGAGCTGCAGGGAAGAGAAAGACGCCTCCCTGTCCCGTGTCCTCCTCTTCTTTTATATACATTTATTGCTGCATTGTAATTATACATCATACTGAGTTATAGAGAGATAGGCACATACATGCACATAACTCTTAGAGCATTTTGCTACGGGGCCCACCCCCTCTCGCCCCTTCTTCGTACAAGTCTTTGAAATTGGGCATTGGTATGATAGCATGATTTCAATGGTTCCCTTCTTTATGTCTGTATCCCCCCTCCCAGCTCCCCTAAACCCCCTCCATCGCTCAATGGGAGTCTCTGCTCCCTTAGCTGAGGTTATTATTCTTTCCCAATTTCTGGCTAGCTCCTTCTTCTGGACTTCCCACCCTTTCATCTCTCTCTGACTCTATCAACGGTCATGCTGACGATGGCCTGGCGTTCCTTATGTTTTCAGTGCTGCGTGTATCACGGGGGCCTCACAGGATAATGGATGTAGAGGAATCTAAAGTGCTGTCAGAGTGCAGCCACCAAGCTGCTAATTGTCTCCCAAAGATCCCCTTCCAAATGCCACCACGCTGGGGACCACGACCACCCTCGCTGGCGTGAGCAAGAACTCTACACTATATGTAATCACCGTCATTGATCATGGTGATTTAATGGATGAGCAGTTATTGTTGTGAACAAAGGAAAGTTCTCTTGGAATCTCAGACACGTGTGGGATGTCCCATGCATTGCACAAGCCTGGCCCCGCCATGTACATGTGGTAGGACCAGGCCGAGATGCTCACCGGGTTTGTAGAGATGGATGCATTAGCAGGGTCTAGAAGATGCTGGGAGATTGCTTGAGGAATGGAACAATGCTGAGGCAGGAGGAATTGAGTGAGAAGAGAGGGTGGGAGACAGAACAACTGGGTGGTTTTGAAATATCTGGGTGCCGGGTGTGGTGGTGCACACTTGTAATCCCAGTACTTGGGAGCCTGAGACTGGAGGATCTGGGTTCACGGCCAGCCTCAGCTATTTAGTGAGGCCCTTCCCAACTTGGTAAGATGCTGTTTCAAAAATAAAGGATAAGAAATAGAACTGGGGGTGCAGCTCAAAGGTAGAATGTCCCTGGGTTCAATCCCCAGTACTGCAAGAAAACAAAACAAAAAAAAAATGAGAAAGACAGAAAGAAATATCTGGGTGACTTTGGGGAACTAGAGGGGACCAATAGCTGGATGGTATCTAAGGTGGTGCCGTAGGTTGGCTCTGGTGTGTTGCTGGTGGTGTTCTGAGCCATGCTCT
>PVLC010047012.1:0-11510 GCA_004027655.1 Graphiurus murinus
CCTTTCTTCATGCTTCTGTCATTAGTTGGCCACCTCCAGGATCAGCATTTCATGCTATGGGTGGTGTTTTTTAGTAGTAAAGCATATTGCATGTGCAATAGTATATCAATTATGTACATCAAATTGCATTTAAAAATGTTTTGAGAATATATGGCTTCCCATAATTGTGAGTGTTTGCTTCTCAATTAGAAAGACTATTTTCCTCATGATTTTTTGTTTACAAATTTTGCCAATAAGCATTCTTTATTTTGATAATTGAATCAAAAAATGTAGACATAAAAAACTGAATAACCAGTGAAAATGTCTTGCAAAATAAATTTATCATTTAAAACTTGCTTTTAATATAACCTCAGATTATTTGATGTTATACCTAAACAACACTGTTGTTTTCAAGTCAAGTTACATAATTACAACTAAGTGGAATTTTTACCTGAAATTTAATTGAACTCTTATTAAATAATAATTAAGTTGCACAAGAAAAAAACAAATATATGAAGTTTTCTGTATAAATAAGATGTCATAAGCCCTGTAGATATGTGTAACTATACAAAATCTCCAAAGTATAAATTTATCATATAGATGATTGAATTTATTCAAAAATTAATAACAATCAATAACTAGAAAATACTAATTGTCAAAGTCAACTTCTATAAATTTTATTTTTTATTTTTGGTATAGTTTCTTAGGTAGTTTTCTGTGTATTTAGATTTTATCACATTTTAACTATAATATTGTTTTTTTTTTATTATATAGCTTTCTTTTAGGTTATTGATCTTTTTTGTAAATACCATTTTACCAAAATAGTATGTAGGTATGTATGTATGATTGTATGTATGTATGTATGTATGTATGTATGTATGGTACTTGGGATTGAACCCAGAGGCATTCTACCTCCAAGCTACACCTCCATCTCTATTTTTAATTCTTTATTTTGAAACGTGGTCTCAGTAAATTGTAGAAGGCCTCACTATGTAGCTGAGACTGGTAGCAAACCTGGGTTCCTCCTGTCTCAGCCACTCAAGTACTGAAATTACAGGCATATGCCACCATACCCAGCTCCAAAATAGTATTTAAATGTTGGGGATTTACTTTCTATATTTTCTTAATATTTTTGGTTTTTAGCACAAAAGTATGTGCTATTTTTATTTACATAATTGCCTCTAATGAGGATTTTATTACCTTATTTAAACTAACATTTATTTAGTTTAAGACTATTTTTTCAAATTTTCATTCTTATTGATTTTTCTAACTGGAAAGTGTATTTTGCATAAAATTAGAGGAGTCATAAACTATGCTAAGACAGAGAAAATTCTCCAACATCTAAACTTTAATTTTTCACATATTAATTCCTCCAAATGTTGCTCTTTGTGCAGAACTGAGTTGAGTCAATAGGTATCACAGATCCCCGAGTTTTTAATGAACTACGTTTCACCACATGCGGTGGTGTCCCCAGTCAGTGCTCACATGAGTGAGTCAAATACACAGAATTTCTATTTTTCAATCTCAGAGAAAGTTTCTATTTATCCAGTTTGATAGTATGGTCAAAAGAAAGAATCATTTCAATGCTTGTATAACCATTTTATGATTCTATTTAGGTCATTATAAGCATTTTATGTGTCCTTGGGCCTATAGGTTGACCTACTAGAAATATAGGTAATAATACACTGGAAAGAAATGTATGAAAGGCAATAATAAGCTTGACAGGCATCCAGAAAGCATGGAAAGAAGACAAGGAACTAGCGACAAGCTCATGAAATGTGATCCCTTCTGTTCTTTTCTACAGGTTAGATTCTTACAAGAGTAATCTTGAAAACACACACACACACACACACACACACACACACACACACACACACTTCCTTTTACCTAATAAATCTTGCACAGAACTTAATGTGCACTCACTGGAATCTTAAATACTACCTTTGAATTTTATATTTTTTCCTAAAGATTTTTTATTTAAAATATGAACATCTCAAGAAACTGTGACACATTTGTTGAAATCTAGTGTCGACAAGGAGAGAGAAGTAATGTCCTTGATGGAAGAAAGAAATGCCATGAAACTGAAGGTACGGTCTAGGACCAGGTGATTGTGTGCTCCAAATATCTTGGCTACTTTATTATTGTCTCAATGTTGGAGCACATGGGAGAATATGTATGAGCCAAGGAGTGAATAATTTCATCCAGCTAATCAGAACAAGTGTACATTAGAGAAAAAGCTCCTTATAGAAATGTTACTAATGTTCCCTTGTTCTTTGTTTTTGATGTAGGTAGAACCCAGTCAAATGGATGGGAACCAAACAGAAGGGGTGAAAGAGTTTGTCCTTGCAGGCTTCTCACAGTCATCTTCTGTTGAGGCAAGGCTATTTGTGCTATTTCTTTTTTTCTATGTATCTACCTGGATAGGCAATGTCCTCATCATGGTCACTGTGGCTTCTAATAACTACCTGAATTCGTCACCTATGTATTTCCTTCTCGGCAACCTCTCATTCCTGGATCTATGTTACTCAACAGTAACCACCCCTAAGCTTCTGGCTGACTTCCTTGATCATGAAAAACTCATTCCCTATGACCAGTGCGTTGCCCAGCTCTTCTTCCTGCATTTTGTAGGGGCAGCTGAAATGTTCCTGCTCACGGTGATGGCCTACGACCGCTATGTGGCCATCTGTCGCCCGCTGCACTATACCACTGTCATGAGTCGGGGTCTCTGCTGTGTGTTAGTGGCTGCATCATGGATGGGAGGATTTGTGCATTCCACTGTCCAGACTATTCTCACTATCCGTCTGCCTTTTTGTGGGCCAAACCGAGTGGACAACTTCTTTTGTGATGTCCCCCCTGTCATCAAACTTGCGTGTGCAGACACCTTTGTCATTGAGCTGCTGATGGTGTCTAACAGTGGCTTGATATCCACCAGCTCCTTCGTGGTGCTGGTTTCCTCCTACACCACTATCCTGGTAAGGATTCGCTCCAAGGAGGGAAGGCGAAAGGCATTCTCCACCTGTGCTTCCCACCTCATGGTGGTAACCCTCTTTTTTGGACCCTGCATTTTTATCTACGCTCGTCCTTTCTCCACTTTTTCTGTGGACAAGATGGTGTCTGTACTCTACAATGTTATCACCCCCATGCTCAACCCCCTCATCTACACACTTCGGAACAAAGAGGTCAAGTCAGCCATGAGGAAGCTGTAGAGCAGGTGTGGACTTTGGAAAAAACAGGAGACCTGAGGTATTAAAGTGAGTTTTTAAGAGCAGGCACTAGGAGGTTAACACAATTACTTTTGTTTGTGCACTGGGATTTGAACCAAGGAGCATTCCACCTCTCAGCTATACCCCAGTCCCTTTTTGTTTTGAAATAGGGTCTTGCTGGGTTGCTGAGAGTCTCACTAAGTTGCTGAAGCTGATCTCAAACCTGTGATCCTTCAGTCTCAGCCTCCCTATTACTGGGATTTCAGGCATGTGCCAGTATGCCAGGCCACAACTACTTTTTGACTAATGAGTTGGGAGGTAGTAGCCTAACTGTTTGTCTTACATTAAATCATAATGCCACTGTTTCTGGCTTTATACCTGAATTGTGCACTATAACTGAATTGTTCTGTCCATGTCCACTGAAGTGTTTCCTTCATCAAGTTTCCCAGCACCCAGCTGCTAGGGTTTATTCTCCTTTGTCTAGAGACCCTTTTATATCCCAATTTTTCCCTAGCTTCTACATATGAGTTTAAACACCTCACCTTTCACTTTTTGTGACTGACTAATCTCACTTACCATAATTTTCTCCAGGTCCAAACATTTTCCAGAAAATGACATATTTTGTTCTTCTTTATGACTAAGTAGAATTCCATTGTGTGTCTATCTGTTCATGGACCCCTAGGTTGTTTCCATATTTTGGCTACTGTGAATTGTGCTGTTATAACCATATATATGACTGGATATTGTGATGGTCTGGTTTCAATTTCTAGGGGGAGATATCCAGAAGTGGTATAGCTGGGTCACATGGTAGGTTCATTCAAATTCTGAGGACCCTCCATGCTTATTTCGGAAGTGGCTACATTAATTTGCAATCCCACCAACAATGTAACAGAGTTCCTACTTTCCCATATCCGCATATATTCCCATAATAAATATTCCCATATTTATTATGTTTGTTGCTTTTTTTGCTGAAGCAAATCTGGTTTCTGTCTTTCTACTAGTTTGTGTTTTTCTATTGTATATATTCATTGGATCAAGTTTTTTTTTTTTGTCCATCTTCTTCCTGTTCTGTTTGTCACTAGGGACTGGCACGAGCTACTATTTCTAAGCTCTCATCAACTTCTCTAACTTGCCACAGGTTTTACTTTCTTTTCAGCTTTAACTTGCTCTACCAAATGTCTATAGTCAATTGAATAAAGAATTTATAGTTAAATATGGTGTCCCATGCCTGTAATCCTAGTACTTGGGAGGCTGAGACAGGGGGATCAGAGGTTCAAAGCCAGCCTCAGCAACTTAGTGAGACCATTTCAAATTTAAAAACAATAGGGCTGTGGGTGTATAGCTCAGAGGTTGAATGCCCCTAGGTTCAACATCTAGTACCAAAAAAAGAAACATAATTTGTATGAGTTCTTACCCTCACTATTTAAAAAGAGAGCAGTTAGATGAGTTAAAGTAAATTTTATTTACAATTATATAACAAGTGAATGGGCTATATTTGTCAGGTTCGTCACTTCACCACACCACTGACAACCATCTGGAAGTAAAAGTGAGAGAGCAATTGCCTAGTTGTGTGGGCTCAAATATTCCTCTTTGAATTCTCAGCCATGTGAATCTGAACAAATCATTTAAAATATCAGAACCCTAACTTCCCCATCTCTTCCATGACAAGAATGATGCCTGCCTGCAGTGCTGTTGTAAGAATCAAAACGGCTCTAGAGAAGTGTTTCTGAGCTGGTATCTGGGTCATAACAGTGATCAATGAATATTTATTTATTAAGGCTGATTTTTTTTCAATGAAAGAAAGGTATAGATGATGAAATTCTAAACTGATTGGTTTATATTAAGGTAATAACCGTTTGATGTGTCTTCACTAGTTTGTGGAGGACACTGTAAAGGGTAGAGAAATGAGCTCATGGTATTATTATCTTTGTCAGTTATTGGACACAGTTTATGTTACTGTCACCACATGCATCCTTGGGGTTATTTTAAAACTTATTCAGCCTGGCATAGTGGCACACACCTGTAATCCCACTATTTAGGAGATTGAGACAGGAGGATCACAGACTCAAGATCAGCCTTAGCAACTTAGCAAAACCCTCAGAAACTTAATGAGATCTTATTTCAAAATAAAAAGTAAAATAGGGCTTAGTGTGTAGCTCAGAAGTAGAATGACCTCAGGTGTTCAATACACACACACACACACACACACACACACACACACACACACTAATTCTCAGACCTGTTTGCTGCATACCAAGTCTTTAAAATGAAAGATAGAAAAATTAAATTGGTATTCAAGTTTAGAACAATCTTGGGACAAATAAAATATAAATATAAAATGCAAATAAGCTGTGATGTGTTCATTTTTATAGCTTTTTAGTTAAGTGACTAGGGAAGAAAATTCAGCAATTAATCTGTGTGACAAACACAAATGAAAGCCAAGAATATTTGGTAAACATTAAAGATTGAGATTTTGTCTTTATCATTCATATATTTCTAAAAACTACTAAAAGACCTAAAATAAATTAATAAAATAGTGACTGAAAAATAAATGCACCAGCCTTTTATATCTGATCAATGAGGGAAGAATACTCAAAGCTGTTTTCTTTATCAATTCTTGAAAACATAATTTATAAGTTTTACTTTGAAACATTGAGAACTCTTCGATGCTACAAAAGCAAGAATTAACATTTTTAAAAATAACTCTTTGGGACTTACACCAAAGCACTTATGTATTTGCCACTACTATCATGAGAAAATTCAGTTAGATATCTCAATATTGATCATATAATCTAATTCATTATAGATGCAACTATAAATACTGTAACTTTTTATATAAAAAGGTGAGTATTGAGTTAGATAGGTCTATATTTGAATTTAGTTAATAATTTAATAACTGTGCTCCCAACACAGATGTAATCGACAATGACACTTCAGCAACTGAGACATTCATACAGTTATAATCTAGTATATTTTTAGGTAGATGCTAATATACAGAGGCTCTCTACCGCTGGAAAAATGATATTTAGAAATTAAAAATTAACCAACATCTTGGAGTAGAAGATAAGAAAAGTATATCTAAAAAGTGACCATTTTTAGGAAAAGTTTTATTTATAATTTATTTACTTATTGTTTAGCATTAGTTAATATAAAATAAAATGTGTAATGAAACAGACACAACTATATATTCCATAGAACAATTTAAAATATATGTAAGTATAAATAAAACACTCAGGAAACTTTTCAGAAAGCAGACATTCAAAAAGTATTGCTTCTGTGGGTAAAAACAGATTCCCTGAAACTGCTAACTATGCTATCAATTTACTCTTCCTTTTAAAAATCCTTTTCAAAGGCATCTTTCATTTATAATATAACACTAAATACTATGAAAAAGCCGGGCGTGGTGGCGCACGCTTGTAATCCCAGCATTCGGGAGGCTGAGACCGGAGGATCCGGGTTCACGGCCAGCCTCAGCTACTTAGTGAGGCACTCCGAAACTTAGTGAGACCCGGCTTCAAAATAAAGAATAAAAACTAGGGCTGGGGGTGTAGCTCGGAGGTAGAACGCCCCTGAGTTCAATCCCTAGTACCGCAAAAAAAAAAAAAAAAAAAAAAAAAAAAAAAAAAAAAAAAAAAAAAAAAAAAAATACTATGAAAAAAGAAAGGCATATTCATATTAAGAATATTTAGTTTAGAAATTTTTCTATGACAACTATTATTTGCCAATTAAAATTGTACTAAATACTAAGAATAAGAAGCTAGAATAACTATATTAACACCAGATCATCTAGAAAAAAGAAAATTATCAGGAACAGAAGAGGACATAACCCAATTATAAAAAGGACAGTCCAGAAAGAAGACAAGCATTTCTAACTGTATATGTACCAAACAGAAGAACTGTGAAATATGTGGAAAAAATCTGATAGGACTGAAAGAGGTAGAAAAATCTCCAAAAATTGAAATTTCAACACCTTTCTCTAAACAATTGATAGAAGTAAACAGAAATTTCATAGCATACTGAAGAATTCAACAATACTATCAACCAACATGACCTCACTGATATTTACAGAGCACCAGTGTCCAGCTAAAGCAGAACACACATTCTTTTTAAAAAACCTCGCAGAACATTTATCAAGAAAGACCATATCCTCAACCATTAAAAAATCTCAAAAGTTTAAAATAATGGCCATGATTCAAAAGTATTCTCTATGAGTCAAACTAGAAAGGAAGAATGAAGAGATAAGAAAAATCTCAAATACTTAGAAACTAAAGAAAACAATTTTATATAATCCACAGATCACAGAGGACACACTGAGTGAAATAACAGATTCAACTGAATGATAATGAAAATGCAGTGTATCAAGATCTGTGGGCCAGATCTAAAGGGATTCTGAGAAGGGAATTTATAGCATTGAAGTACTTATGTTAGAAATTGCAAAAGTCTCTAAGCATTAATGTAAGCTCTCAGCTCAAGAACCCAGAAAACTAGGAGCAAAATAAATCCAAAATAAGCGATTCATAATAAACTGAAGAGCAGACATCAATGAAACTGAAATAAAATATCAATAGAAAAATCAATGAAATACAAAGGTGGTTCTTTGAAAAGATTAATTAAATGGTTAAACCTCTAGGAAGAGTGAGAAAGAAAAAAAAAGATATGATATAAATGATCAACACCAGAAATGAGACCAGAAATATCCCTACATAACCTGTAGATATCAATAAGTAATAGAGGAATACTATGCATAACTATATACTTGTACATTTGACAATTTACAGTAAAATGACCTATTATTCAAAAAACATAAACTATTATAAACTATGTCAATTCAACCAACATTAGTGTGAATAGCCCTGTGATTCTTAAGAAAATTTTAAACATATATGTAACAAAGGGTTGGTCTTTGAAATATGTCAACTATTCTTTTTGTGTGTGTGTGTGGTACTGGGGATTGAATCCAGGGGCATTCTACCTCCAAGCTACACCCCCAGTCCTATTTTTTATTCTTTATTTTGAAACAGAGCCTCACTAAGTTGTAGAGGGCCTTACTAAGTAGCTGAGGCTGGCCGTGAACCCGGATCCTCCGGTCTCAGCCTCCCAAGTACTGGGATTACAAGCGTGCACCACCACGCCCGGCTTGAAGTATGTCAACTATTCTTGAAGCTCAACAGGAAAAAAAATACATGTTTTGGAATTGGGGAATGAATAAATATTTCACAAGAGAGTATATTTGGGTAACAAAAAAATAATGAATAAGATATTCACTATCATGTGCCTTCCAGGAAATTAATGATGGGATATTGCTACATGCCTATTGAAAGAGCTAAAATGAAAAATAAAAATGAGAATATTAAATGATGAGGATGGAGAGAAACAGACCTCTCACATAGTGTGGTGGAAATGTAAAATAGTTCAGCCACTCTGCAAAATAGTCTGAATTTCTCAAACAAAAAAACAAGCAAACAAAAAACTATAGCATACATTTACCTTGTATCCTAGCAATATCACTTTCTAGCAAAATGAAAAGCTATATCCACACAAATATTTGGCACCTCTGTTTATAATAACCAAAGATTAGAATAAAAACAATAGCCTTCAGTAAATGCACGAGTATGCAAGTATACTATGTGAGTACAATGGAATATTACTCATCAATGAAGAGGATGGCCCACTGAACTGCAAAAATTTGGGTGGATCTCAAGAACATTATGCTAAGCGAAAAAAATCAATCTCAGAAAAAAACACACAGTATTACTTCATTTACATAATCTTCTAAAATGACAAGAGAGTATTTAGTATAAACTTTATAGTAAAAGAAGAACAGTAAGTTATAAATGAATCTTACTAATTACTCTAAGAAATGCAAAAATAAAAACATTACAAATTCATACTTGAATTCTATATAAGATAGTCCACGATCAAATGGAACTTATTCCAAGATAATTAATCCAAAAATGTTTCAAGTATAAAGAATTTCTCAGGAGCCAGGCATGGTGGCCCATGCTTGTAATCCCAGTATATGGGAGGCTGAGACCGGAGGATCTGGGTTCGCGGCCAGCCTCAGCTACTTAGTGAGTCCCTCCACAACTTAGTGAGACCCTGTTTCAAAATAAAGAATAAGCCGGGCGTGGTGCCTCATACTTGTAATCCCAGTACTTGGGAGTCTGAGCCAGGAGGATCCGGGTTCGCAGCCAGCCTCAGCTATTTAGTGAGACCCTGTTTCAAAATAAAGAATAAAAAATAGGACTGGGGGTGTAGCTCCGAGGTAGAATGTCCCTGGGTTCAATCCTCAGTACCGAAAAAAAAATTTTTTTCTCAGTATAGTACTAAATAATTAAAAAAGAAAAATATTATCATGTTAATGTAGACAGATAAATCATTTGATAAAATGTAGAGAGATTATCATTCTGCATACACATCTGGCAAGGGATCACTCTACTGCTTACAGTCAATGTTTTCAGCCTGCACTTCTGAAAAAATTATGAAATTCATCAGGCTGAGTTTCATGCTGAACCTTTAATTTCTACCTAGTTCTTCTACTGGCAGTCAGTATAATCTTACACTCATCTTATTTCACATCAAAGTTATTTCTAGAGTAAGTAATTTTATTTTATTTATTTATTTATTTATTTATTTATTTATTTATTTATTTATTTTTGCAGTACTGGGGATTGAACTCAGGGGCATTCTACCTCTGAGCTATACCCTCAGCCCTATTTTTTATTCCTTATTTTGAAACCGAGTCTCACTAGGTTGCGGAGTGTCTCACTACATAGCTGAGGCTGGCCGCGAACCCAGATCCTCCAGTCTCAGCCTCCCGAATGTTGGGATTGTGTCTATTATTAAAGATCTGAATTGTTCTTCTGGTGCGCCACCACGCCCGGCAAGAGTAAGTAATTTTATATGAATCACATAGACCATCCTTCTGCTTCTGATATGTAGTAATGGGCACTGTTCTTTCTCTCCTATTTTAAATGACTTGAAAAATACAGAAGGCATAAATCAGCAATTATCAGAGCCCTGGACAGTAGGCAGTGTAAGACAGTAGAGATCCTGAGATGTAGGAAACATGTGAAGTGAGCCTTACTACTGGCCAGATTTTTGCTGTGAGAGTTCACAGGTAGAAACTAAGGCAGAATCTGATGAACTCTCAAAATTTTAGCAGAGAAGTGGAGAACCCAATTAGATCACAGCAGCTAGTCTTCACAGGATAGCACAAAAGAGAGAGATGTGCAGATATTGTTTGAGAGTCTTTAAATTAATTTTCAACATACTTAAATCTTAAGTGAGGTTAGCCAGTCTCAGAAAGTGAAGAGGCATATGTTTTCTCTAGTATGCACAAGCTAGGGGGTAATTGGGATACCAGAGGGACTTCAGATAATGGAGGAGAAACCTCACTGCCAGGGAGGTGGTCTAAGGTAAGAAAAGGGGGAAGACTGAGGTTCATTAATGGAAATACTACCATCAACTATGTGTACATATGTGAATATACCAACATCAATCCCAGTACTCTTTATTGGGAAGAGGGGAAATGAGGAGGTGGGGTATGGGGGCACCAAGTGCTGTGTGTATGTATGTCACTGTCAACATGATTTACATTATGATGTGAGACTAATAAATAAAAGCATAATAAAAATAAATAAATTAACTAATTTTTTTAAAAGTTCCTAAATCCAAAGAGTTTAGATGTGATTTCAGTAAATGAAAAAAGCCTGAGTTTGATAAAGACAGAGGTAAACAACCTTCAAATCTGTTGGTTCATAAAAAGCAGATATAATATTAAAATTATTTAATACATGCATATTATTCCTAGAGGGAAAATCAAGTCCTCAATATTGAAGACTGGGAGAAAGAATTGCATGCACAGAACCTGAGCTACAGAAGAGAGAAAGATCCTCAAGTCAGTGTGTGTGTGTGTCGAAGGCAGGGACGGTCTGGAGATTGAACCCAGGGACATTCTACCTGAGTTACATATTCAGCCCTTTTATTTATTTATTTATTTATTTATTTATTTATTTAATATTTTTTTGAAATAAGGTCTGGCTATGTTGCTGAGAGTCTTGCCTAGTTGCTGAGGCTGGCGTCAAACTTGTGATTCTCCTATCTAACCTGGCTTGACATAACTTATCTTAATAACATTCTCCAGATAAATAATTATATTTAAGCTTATTTTAATATTCATGGTGAAGAAACAACATTGGTATAACACAGAGAATCGGAAGAGTCAGCCATCTCTTGGTGACTGCAGTTATAAACAAGAAGGGGTATTTAAGATTCCCTCCACTTCACAGACATTTCTCATTGACCTAGTCTTCTAATGATAAACAA
>PVLC010047013.1:0-11269 GCA_004027655.1 Graphiurus murinus
TTTAGTCTGTAGTACCAAAAACAAAGCAAAACAAAACACCCACAATACCTCCAAGTTCCCTTCTGTATCAGTTTACTAGGTGGCAGGAACAAAAGACCATGAAGTAGGTGGTTTAAACAGAAATTTATTGTTCTAGAAGTCTGGAGGCTAAATGTCTGAAATTAAGGAGCTGGCAGGGTGGTCTTTCTGAGGGCTGGGTTACTGAATCGGATTCATACCTGCCATGGGTTGGAGGTTGCTGACCATCTTTGGTGTGCTTAGGCTTATAAATATCTGCCTTCATCTTCACACAGCCTTCTTCATGTGTGTGTGTGTATGTGTGTGTGTCCAAATTTCACCTTTCTATAAGTATACAGTTATATCATAATAGAGGTCTACTCTGCTCCAGTAGGACTTTGGCTCAAGCAATTGCATTTCTATGGCACTGTTTCTACATGTGGTCACATTCAGAAGTACCAGGGTTAGAACTTCAACATATGAACTTCATGGGGGCATCATTCAGTCCATAAAACCCTCTTTTGACAGTCTGATTCAGTAGACCTAATATAGGATCTAGTGTTGCATTTAAAATTTTCAAAAAGGGCCACAGAGTATATACAGGCTTCTCAAAACACTGAACATTTTTTACTTGACACTGAACATTTTTTATTCACTGAATGTTACAAGAGTAGAATGTTGCATAAGGTACACGTCAATATTGGCTTCCAGGATACTCAAGGCCAGGTTATAATGTAACCATAGCATCAATTTTTCTCTTAGCTGTAATTTTCCTACACATTATTTATGTCTTTATCTGCATTTATATCTATGCCTACCACTCTTTATTCAATCAGTTCTCTGTATCAATAGGTTCTACATTCACAAACTCAACCAACTGTGGATCAAAAATATTAGAAATAAAATTGAGTCTGAATGGAACATGTACATTTTTATTTTTCTCTAAATTATATAGTACAACTACTTGCATTATATTTACATTGTACTAGGTATTATAAGTAATCTAGAGATGATTTAAAGTCATATAGGAGACTGTGTATACTTCATATGCAAATTACTACATAATTTTATATAATGAACTTGAGCATCTGAGAATTTGTATATCTGCTTGAGGTCCTGAAACCAAGTACCTAATGATACAAACAATAACTGTATATGTATTTATACAGAGATGTATACATAAACACAGACATACACACACATACACACATCACATACATGTCATATCATCTATTTTATTATATGTATTCCCTGGGAGTGATTTTTAATCTTCTTTGGAACTCGTTGTGAAGAGAATTAATGATAATTAAATCTAATCTAATTAAATAATGCTTATAACTTTTATATTTATGATGTAAGAAAAGGACTAACCTAGAAAATTATGAAATTCTAGTGCTCTTTCTTAACTGTATCAGCATAATTTTTTCTTTGATTATATAGCATCTTTTCCCTTTGGTTCCCTGGTTACTTATTCTGGTCATTACTCTCAGCCAATTGTTAACTATGTTTCTCCTTACAGGTCAAAGTAGCCTCCTCAGTAATTATCATGTGTCTGATATATGGGAATAACACTGAGCATTCTTCAGTTCCAGAACTTGGATTATTGTTTTCTTCAAGGTATCATTTGGATTAGTTACTTACTTAACACAATACTTTCTAGGAAATTATGTTTCTAATGTTAACTCACTTAGATATACTGATATGTGGCCCTAATTTACACTTCTGTAATTATACCATAAATTGCTGTTTTACCTGAAACAGAGAAGAGATCTTCAGAATTGGTAAGAGGTGACTCTTCAAAATTTTTAAACAATAGTTTAAAGGGAACAGTGGGCACTAGGTTCCATGAACAGAATCATCTCTGGATTAGGTATCTGATGGAGTAGAGTTTGTTTAAATAAAGTGAAAATTCTAATTTCTGTCTTTGGAGACATATGTCAGCAGTATCAAAACAAGGTACCGGTCACTCAGAATGGGGTAGCTAGATTGGTCCTCTTTATATTTTTTTTAAAGTATACTGCTGCTGAATTATAAGGGATGGGCTCTTTTTAGTTTTAAATTTAGTTTTTAGCTTATACATAAAACATAAAATTCTACATATTTATGGGGTACTATGTGATATTTGTAAATATGCACACACTGTGTAATATTTAAGTCAGGTTAAATATACTTATCTCCTCAAACATTTATTATCTCTTAATGGTGTAAAAGTTTAAAAATCTTCCTTCTAGCTTTTTAAAATATACAGCATCCATTATTATCTACGTTCATCCCACTGAGCAGCACCGTATCAGAAATTCTTACTCCGATCTAACTGTAACTTAGAACCCACTGAATGGTCTTGACACATGACAATTCCTGTCATTTCAACAATATGTAATTTGTTCTGAATCCCAACTCAACACTTGATCCTTTTCTAGGTACTAGGGATATGGAAATGACTAATACCCTGTCTATAACCTCTAGGAGTTTATACTATATTTAAGCAATTGAACTAAATAATAAGCATTCAGAAATGTTTGTGTTCTAGTAGCATGTGATATAAAATTGATGATAACATTTGTGGAGTGAAGAATGAATCCTCACCAGAATGTTGTCTTTTCTGACTTGCACTTGGATTTATCTCATTCATCATCATATGATATTTAACCTATTTAAACTTTTGCATCTTTTTTTGTGATCTCTAACTAAAAGGTTAATTATTTAAAACTAATAGCCTTGTTTCCCTTGGACATCAGATTTTAGGCATTCAATAACTAAGTGTTAAATGAAAAATTATTCAACTAAAAGAGAAACAGAGAGGAAAAATGGCAATATTTATTTAATCAGGTAGGGAATCCTTCATTTTGGTGAGAGAAATAGGTGAGTCACTAGAGAATTGTTTTCTGTTATGAGGCATATAGATGGTTCATTAGTCCTCACCATTGTCAGGATAAAACAAATCTTTCCTCTGTCTCACTTTATTGAAAGTCCAAACTCAGTAAAAAATAGTACAATTTAAAATGGTAACTTCCCAGATACCCTGATTTCCAATAAACTTTAGTAAATAGGTTTTGCTGTCCAGGAAGATGCATTTTCATTTATAAATAAAGTTATTAGAATATGGTTTAATTAATTTGATATTTTCAAATCATACTTCTTGCACTGGATAACCTCACTATAATTGAAAATGGATGTGTGAACTAAAAAAGCTGAAAATAAAATATTAAAGTGTGGTGACCATGCAAAAAGCATTTACCTTAAAAAGCCTTCTCTGAATGATTAGTAAATCTCTCTATAAATCATCTTCAAGAGTAGTTTGAAGTCCGGGTGTGGTGGCGCACACTTGTAATCCCAGTATTTGGGAGGCTGAGACTGGAAGATCCGGGTTCACGGCGAGCCTCAGCTACCTAGTGAGGCCCTCCACAACTTAGTGAGACCCTGTTTCAAAATAAAGAATAAAAAATAGGGCTGGGGTATAGTTCAGAGGTAGAACGCCCCTGAGTTCAATCCCCAGTACCACAAAATAAATAAATAAAAAATAAATAAAATAAAAAAGAGTAGTTTGAATGTTCTAAATTTAATAATGTCCATAGTACAAAAAAAAAAAAAAAAAGAAAGAAAATGCCTCATTTGATACTACACATAACGCTTTTAAACAGTGCTATGCATTTGAGCAATGTCTCAGTCTTCTGTTTTCGAAATGACTAATGGGGATGGTAAGGACAGTCTGGGGATAAAAATCACCTCCTAATATTAATCTACTTAATTTTTTATAACTGTTTTCTATGATCTCTAACTAGAATGCCTCTGTTATACAAAGTTGACTTGTTTACTTAGCTAACAAGCATATTTTCATACATAGGTAAAGTTGTTAGCTCTTTAAAAAGTGTAAGCTATAAAATGTTTATATTTTGAGAAATGTTAACGGACAAGAACCATACCAGTGTTTACAATCTGAAGCCTTAATATTACGAACAGAAGGATGTTGTGAAATGTCTTCTAAAGCTTTCTTGCAAGAAATTTTCTGTTGACTGGTTTAAATGCATTATTGAAATACCTTATATATTATAACTGGCTGATTCAATGACTTATTTATTTCTTCAATCACAGTTCTTATGCAAACCCGGCTATTTCAGCACATTTGGATAGTTTGTGTTCATGTAAGATGCAACTATTTGATTCCATGTTAGATAATGATTATCACATAACTTTAGACACATTCTGTGCACCTTTTGGGGCATAGATAAATTTCTTCTATGCTTATTTTTTCACTAACAAAGGTATGAGACTGTTTTAAATGTTATGCAATAGCAAACTAAATGTTTAATCACAGGATCTGATTTAAGGCCCATGCATTATGCATTTGCTATTATTGACAGCACATCAATGATACATTTTTACTGTATATATATGATTATATATGGTTGTTTTAATATGATTATATGTAAAAAATTATTATTCAAAGTAAAGGGATTTTCAGGTTGGTCCTGAAACTCATGTCAAATGCAGTGCATTTTCCAATTTCCCACTATAAACATAGTCAGGTGGAATAATCACAGCCTGTTAAGAAGATTAAGACTATTTAATATCATTTAGGATCTTAAAATGCAATTTCACAATTTTCATTTGCTTTACATGAATTGTAACAAATTTATAAGGCTTTTAGACAAGGTAATTAATAGTTTTAAACATATTTTCTCAAATTTTATTTTTTAAGGGCCAGTTTGAATTCTTACAATGAGAAGGTATTATTCATGAAAATAAATTGTATAACCAACCAATGAATTCCTCATAAGGAGCAAAATACCTTTCTCTTCTCACTTCTAATGTCTAATAAAAATATTCTTCCTCATTTTAAATAATCTTTCACTTTCTCCATCCCCATAATGATTTATTAAAAGCTAAAAGTGGTACTGAAGTATATGTAAATGTCTCAGCTCTGGAGTAGGAGATACATGGGCCCAAGAGAAAAGGCCAGAAACCAATTTTGGGAACTGCTGAATCTGAAGACATAAGCTTTTTTGCCCTGCCTAAAAATAATTAGCTATGTTTAACTCCAAAAATAGACTTCCAGTGTCTGCCAACATTTTAAAAACTGAAGGAAAACTGAAGGTGGTTGTTTTTTTTTTTAATAAAATTTGGCTGTTCCATAAGTTCTCATGGGGTCCAGGTAATATTTCCATGCATGCACAAGTAAGTAGATTTGAAATTCTAGGTCTGCTTTTTGGCTTATCTGACTATTAGCAATTAAACCTAATTTGCAAGCCTGTTTCAGAATAAAGGTCCTTTTAAAATCCGGTGGGCATGGTGTCACATGCTTGTAATCCTAGTACTTGGGAGGCTGAGACTGGAGGATCCAGGTTCACAGCCAGCCTCAGGTACTTAGTGAGGCCCTCTGCAACTTAATGAGACCCTGTTTCAAAATAAAGAATAAAAATAGGGCTGGGGGTGAGGCTCGGAGGTAGAATGTCCCTGGGTTCCATCCCAGTATGGCAAAATAAACAAACAAACAAATAAATAAATAAATAAAAATAAAGGTCCTTTTATACCAATATTGGACCAGTGTCCATTATTTTATGGCTGGTTTACTTTTTGTAAAAACTAATGTGAGAATGCTTATAGTTGTTCCTAAGAACATCTAGATTTTATAACTATACAATTGTCAGTTTCTATTCTAAATTAAATTAAAAGAGATTTTAATGTCTAGAACTTTCAGTTTTGACTTAAATTGCCACCAGCCGTAGGGTCAAAAATAATAGTCCTGTAGTCCAACTGCTCCCCATGAAGGAGTATATGCATACATTAATATATGTATACAAATTAGAATATTTTGTGAAATCAATTTAAAGCGTTTTATGAAGATATACCTATGGTAAATTTTCTTTATCATTGTGCCTGTCTCTTCAGAAAATAATTCTCCAATCTGCTGTTTAAGTGGAATCAAAAGCTTATTGAAAGATTCCAGGAGGTTAACTAGGGGAAAAAGAGTTCATTCTCGCTTCCTTTGTTCAAGGTGGTACCTACACTTCCTTTTTATTGTATCTGACTTTCTGAATGCCATTAGAGCCACCTTTACTTAATTTCTATAGAGAATAAACTTCCCATCACTCTTTTGGTTGGGTAAAGAGATCTGGACCTCTAACTGCTTCTTATTAGACTTCCAAATCTTATTTCAATGTTCAGTATCACAATTTACCTGTGTTCTCATAGGCACATGATGTCTCTAGTTTCTGAGCATTTGGGGGATCCATGGCTTTAATCAGTGCTATGGTTTGGGTGTGATTTCAGTGTGTCCCAGGGGTTCATGTGGTGGAAGCTTGCTCCCAGGGTTAGGGTTAGGGTTAGGGTTAAGGTTAAGGTTAGTAGGGTTAGTAGTGGGGACTTAAAAGCAGGGGCCTAGTGGTGAGTCATTAAGTCTTTAGGATATTCCCCTTCATGAGACTTCTGTCCAATTATATGGGATGTCCAAATTTAAGAGTAAAGAATGTATAACTGAGAAAAGATCATTGTCTCCAGACAGGAAGTCCATAATAGAGCCAAGAACTAAGATCATTGTCTCCAGACAGGAAGTCCATAATAGAGCCAAGAACTAAGGTCCAGCCTACATGTCTATTATTCACACCCAAACTCTGAACGATGGAAGATTCCCCCACAATACATTTGTTTGTACTTCTCATATAAGTTGAAGGAGAAAAAGCATAATTTCATAAGTACTCTGAATTCCCTGTTTTAAATCAATTTCTATCTTCTAAATAAAACCCATCTGTAAGCTTTTTAAAAACTATAGCAAATATATGAAGGATTAAATAATATTTATTTATTCAGCCTACCAATCATAGACTATACAGTATACATTACTCAATCTATTGCAATTCATTATGATAGCCCATCAGGGGTCAGTTATTCACCTGTTAGTAATCATGACCTGGATTACTTGGATTTACCAAGAAAAATGTCAGTTCTATCTCTGAGGTATTTTTTAGTTTGAAGGCAGTTTTTTTTCCTGCCATTGAGTTACAAACATAAATCACTCTTCCCTCTGGGGAGCACCTGTCAAAGGGTTTAATACTCAGAGAGTGTAATGTATTAAATAATTTTAAAGGTGTATTTCCAAGGTCCTTTTGGCATTGACAAACATATGAGAGGAAACTCACTGGCTCTTCTGTGGCCAGACTTTTCTCTGCTTACTCTACTATTATACCAATGAAGAAGTTACAAATTTGGTTAGTCAAAAAGCTTGAGCAGAGTTATGTTTTTAAAAAGTTGGATCACATTTTCTTGCATTTCCTGCTTTAAAGAGGTAAGCAGAGGCAGGTTAATCTTGAAATCTGGAGATAGGCCATTCATGTCCATGTCATTCATATCTTCTCTCACCCATTATTCTTTCTTTCAGAAATGAATATATGTATATTCTCCAAATATAAACTGAAGGTGAGTTCTACTCCTTTTTTCTGGCTTATTATATTTTTTCTCCCCATTCTTCTATTCCTTCCTTCTTTTGTTTTCTGCCCCTATTTTAAAGGTCTAGGTTAGGATTCTGTTTTGTATTCTCATAGTTAAGTTACATTGAACTTAAATGTCATCTTCAGAGTGACATCACTAATTTAAAATGATTAGTTTATACCTATAACTGGAGGTCTGTTTGGCTACTAACTAAAGAGGGAATTAGCAAAATGAAAAGAAGACGTTTTTAGAACTAGACTTACATTACAGACTTTGGATAAGCTAAATGACCTTGAAAATAATAACGCAATAACTTAATGACTTTGCACTTAGTTTTTGACATGAGAAATGACAATCATAGTTTTAATAGAAGTTAAGAATATCAAATGAGTCAGTATATATGAAGATGGCACCATTGTGAGCAGGATCATCATGACCCTCATTATTTCTCTGGGCTGAGTATTAAGCATACTATAGATGTGATTTTATAATTATTAGCTCCATTGATAACTTAAAAAACAGAGACTCAAATTTTTCAGTTTCATTTAAGGTTGGATGGAAAAGAAGGGGAGACTCAGGATCTGAGTTCAAGTCTGTTGTATTCAACAACCTATCCTCTGAACTACTATGTAATATGGGCTCTGACTGTTCTCTTTATGCAATCAATTTCCCTTATTGTACTCAGGTACAATGTATATATTAACTGGATTTAGGCACAGAATTATGTATCCTCTTTTTTTCTTCATCTACATAATGTATGGTACACATATACACACATTTGCACATGTGTGCACACATGCACACACTGAATAAAATACTGTTTTTAGTCATGTCAAATTGCTTTTACATATCAACTTAATTGCTGAGGATATAGCAATACAGTGAACTCAATTTACAAGTGGTTACTTAAATTTAATTAAAACTAAGTAAAATTAAAATCCTATCACACTAGTCACATTTGTAGCACTTATAAGCTACATATGGCTAGTAGCTACCAAACTGAACAGCACAGATAAAGAACAGTTCCATCACTGCAGAAAGTGCTGTTGGAACACAATGGTTAAAATGAATTGTCTAACAATTCCTTCCCCATACAAAGAATGCACTTAATGTGAAAACTCTCATATTGGATTCTAATACACTGACTCAAAATTATACAAACGAAATATATGGAGAATTAAAATTCATTCTGTCATATTTTTCCTTTATGAGTACTCTGAGTCTGCAGCTGTATGCAAAGCTTTGTCCTGTGCAACAGCATTCTTAAGTAAAGCATAGCACACTTTCTAATGTTATTACTTATCCACTTCAACAGATTTTAATCTTGGACACTCCAAAATACATGCAGACCTTCGAAGCAGCACAAACATTAGTCATCCTCATTATTTGAAAGTTCCTAGAGAGTTCAATTTGTTGGAGAAGCCTCAATAAAGGAAGAAGGCAGCATAGTTATTTGGGAACCCCGGTGTTTTTTCTAGAGGAAATTTAACAGGGCAGAAGAGATGGCATTCTGATATATTGAGCCAATCTTCTGAAATAGTCCATGCAGCCACAGAGATATGGAAAATGAAAAGCAGAGTGATCAAACCATTTCAGGAAAATAAACAGATAAGCACAAAAAATGAAACAAACCAGCATGCCTTCCTTCTGCCTGGTTTTCTGAAGACCTATATAATATCTGGAGATAGAATAATACCTTATTAAAAACACATATGTTTTTTCTTCCTGGGTATTATTTCTGTTTTGTTTTACAGTTTTGGTTTTTCTTTAAAGAAAGCAGAGACTATTTGTTTATTTTTCTTCTGTTAATCATAAAGGTAAAATTATTACCTAAATCAGTCTATAAGTAGCCATTTATGTACTAGTTAATAAAATAACTCTCAGAATCATCAGACATTATAAATATTTTGTATAATAATACATTCATTATAAACATTTTATGCTAGTATTGGACTCACTTATCTCTGGAAAATGGCTTTTAGGAATTTGATGTCAACACAGTAGAGTGACTGTGTTTAATAAAAGAAATAGTTACCTTCTAGTTTTCATTACTTGAAATGATTATATTTATATTCTAAGTATATGATATTCTTTAATTCAACCCCTCAATGTTTATATTTAAAAAGAATGAATAAAGATTTACTTTTAAGTATACATTTAAAATGGGCTTATGAGAAAGAGAAAGATTATGTTCAGGATTACATCTTAGAAGGTATGAGGAAAAATAAATCTCTTTCCTAATTTCAACAGAAATTTTAAGACATAAGATAGGATTTTAATATTATTATATAGCAAGAGCTAAAGCTGAATTTTTAAAAAGCATGTCAACATCATTGGTAGTAAATAGAATAAGCTCTTCTTGAGTAAGAAATCTTCTATATTTGCATGCATAAAAGCAATGGAATACAAATTGCTGATGGATTGTGACATCCCCTATGTCTGGCTATGTACTTTTCTGACAGCTGACAATTGTTGAAGTCCTACAGATATTCAGGCCGTCATTTCCAATCACTTGTAAACATACATTTCCAAGGATATTGCATCAATCTCTGGAAAGTCTTGTTTGTATTTTAAAATACACTAAAAGATTCTGCTATCTCCCCTAAAGAAAATTTATTTCATCTTAACTATTGAATTCCATTTTCTCTAGACAAAAACCATAGAATGTGACTTAGAAAAGTCCCTCTGGGGTCTTTTCTAACTCTGTCTGAATGATAATATGAAGGTAGTTCTTTAGGTCTGTCTAGCCCATTTGTTCTTTACCACCAGCCTACAGAATCTAATAGGAGCCCACAGAGTTGTATATGATCACTGTGATCATACTGAGAAAATAAGGTCAGGTGTTAATGTAGTTATTTTATGTAAAAGCTATTTAGAAAATCTGTAGATGACCACTATCCAAAATAAGTGAAAACTTGTCCTCCAAGAGTAGGCCTAATAGTGTACATATAGTATACTCTGTTTTAGCAATCTGATGGTACAGTAGACAAATGGAGGCAAGTTAGTTATTTTCCCAACCTTTCTGTAAATGTAATTTAATTATAATCATATAGAAAGGGAACATTCTAAGACTCTTAAAAACTGGAGTTTAAGTTTAAATTCCAGAGGGATTGAGTGGCATATTTTGCATATCCCAACTGTTTTCTTAATGTTATCGGGGAATTTAAATGCAGAGATCCTCTGGCCTCTACAGGAAATGGCATAATTCTATTCATGGTGTTTTGACTTCAAGCAAAGCAAGGACATCCTAAGTCTGACTGATATTGCTGCTCCTCTATTACCAAGAACAGGATATTAGCCAATGAAGATTCTCTCAAAAGTGAGAAGTCTATTTCATAAATGTTATAGCTCTAGTTCCTAACATTAAAGTTCTTTTTTTGGAATTCCACATGTTATACAGAAAAATAAAACAGGGTGGTCTTCTCACCTCTTCATCCCTTATTTCCAAGACTTCCAAATTTGTACTTGAGAGATCAGGATACAGAAGGGCAAAGTGCTTATCTTATGAATTAGTGTAAACCATATAAGCAGTTTAGGATGACCATGAAAGTTTTAAGAATTGGTATTGTTTAGAATTCAAGAGGCAAAAATATTATGCAAAGAATCATATATTGAAATGCATTATCATTTGCACACGTGTGTTAAAATCTTTATAATTATAGCCAAAAAACTCACTGCGGCACTTGCATCATGTTTTTCACCTAGAAGGGCAAGTGAATGTCTTCTTTTTATGTATCGACTGGTTCAGTGTAATCAAACAGTCGGTAGATCAAAGAACTAGACAATTAATTTAGCATAAAAGCAATTTAGTAAAATGGTGTGCATGTGAGTAGGTGAACTGAATTGT
>PVLC010047014.1:0-11240 GCA_004027655.1 Graphiurus murinus
AGAAAATTATGTAATCTGAAGGAAAATGGATAGAACTAGGGAATGCTAAGTGAGATCAGTCAGCCTCAGAAAGTCAAGGGTCATATGTTTTCTCTAGTATGTGGAAGGAAGAGAGAAAATAAGAAACAAAAGGGACTTCAGATAAGTGAGGAGAGAGACTATTAGAAAATGGAAGGTAATTGGGGTGGGATAGGGAGAAAAAAAAGAGAACTGGGGAAGGAAACAATTCAAAGAATTCATTGGTAGTAATGCAGGGATTACTATCAATCTCACTGTTAAGTACTACGGAGAGGTTGGGTAATGGAGTCAGATCTAAAAAGAAACCCACCAAGTACTGTGTGCATGTATTTTGTATCACTTTGAACCCCACTATTATATATAATTACAATACACTAATAAAATAATTTTTAGAAAAGGAATTCTTCAGTGTTCTGCGGGATCCTAAGGAGACTAATGAGCTGATAGTAACAATACAAATAATTATTCCTTTCCCTGGGATCAACAAACTGTTCCTTCAGTGGCAACATTGTGATACATGTTGAACTAACATATAATTTTAAAAAAATCAAAATCTTGATGCATGAAAATAATTTTGGAATTCTTTTAAGAACTGGGGTCTTTATTAACATCTTTAGCTTACTCTCCTCCTGGTTTTAAAGGAAGACAGGTTAACATCTTAGGAATCATCTGTTATAATGACAAATTTCCAGTGACCTACTTGACAGCAGATACTTTCTGAACAATCCAATAAGCAGCCAGTAAATCTTTACCTAAACCTTTTTATTCAATTTCTGAGGCTCTAATTCTTTGCTTGAATTGACAAACATGTAGGATTACATAAAATTCAAGTTCCAATGAAAAGACCTTTTCTTTTCTGTGGTTAACACTAATACTTGTAGGGCTAAAAAGTTATTTTCCAGAGCAGAACTTGAGACTTCCATTCATCATTTCCTTAACTAAACCTGCCACTTAGCATACTTCTCCCCATCAGTGAGTGCTCTCAGCATTTTGCTTTCAGCAGCGCTTGCATTTGTTTCTGACCCATGTTGGCCCTATTACAAAACCATCCATTTAGATCAATAAACCTCACATTACAAGAGTCAACTAAGCCAGTGTTCTCTCCTTTCAAACTCCAAATACAAATATTTAAAACTTTGAACATAAGCATCACATGAATTTACCATCCAACATTTTAATTTTCCCTAGAGGAAGGAATTAGGCACATCTTTATTCCAACTTGGGGTATATTTCAGTCACTATAAATTTTGGGTTTTTGTTTGTTTTGGATATCGGAGATCAAATTGGTAACTATTTTGAAAATAATACATTCTCAATATGACTCAAATACCTTACATAAGAATATCTGAAATATGCTCATCAAGGTATGTAGAATTATTGAATCAGGAATCTGGGATGCATCGTAAGCTCTGAAATACTTACTTCTTTTCCACAAACACCCAAATGCACGTTGATTTACCATATTCACCATTCCCTAAATAACCTTGCAATCCTCATCATTATTTTACTTCTCTGGTCAGTTTTGCCATAGTATATTAACATGCTGGGTCATCTGGACTTTGGAACAGGCTCCTTGCCTCTTCAGTATCATCAAAGAGATCTCCCTAAAAGCAAAGTATAAATTGGCTCTCCATAAGTCTAGACCCTTCAGCACAATAATGAAAGGTATACTCTCTGTTCTGAAACATACCTCCCTGTCTCTTCACCTTCCACATACCTTGCTGCATAGTTAACTCTACCTACATAAAATATTAATAGTATTAACAAGAAAAAGAAAAAGAAAAAAGAAGGAGAAGGAAAACAGGATAGAGAAGAAAAAGAATTATTTATTTAGAACTCAATATGTGCTAGATATCATGCTATAATTTTACATGAATTATTTTATGCAATCATGATAGTATGAGATGCATATTTAAAATATTTTATGTATTAAAAATATTGTATCTTAAGCTAGGCGTGGTAGCACACGCTTGTAATCCCAGCATTTGGGAGGCTGAGACCGGAGGATCTGGGTTTGCGGCCAGCCTCAGCTACCTAGTGAGGCCCTCCACAACTTACTGAGACTCTGTTTCAAAATAAAGAATAAAATTAGGGTTGGGGGTATAGCTCGGAGATAGAATGCCATTGAGTTCAATCCCCAGTACCGAAAAAAAAAAAAAAATTATATAAGAGGCCCAATGACTTGCCTAAAGTTAGAGCAGAGTCATATATAAAACTACTGCCTGACTCAAAAGCCACACTCTAAACAAATATGCTGTACAATTTATATTTTTCTACATTTGCTTCATCCTATATCATCTTGCATATGCCAGGACTCAGTCTGTGATTAGCTTCTTTCATAAGGCCCTTATGAAAGTATACTTAGGCCTATAATATGGACATAATTGACCATGCTTCTTTTTATAATTCCATTGTAGTGTGTGTGTGTGTGTGTGTGTGTGTGTGTGTGTTAATGGAGACTTAACCTGGGGGTATTCTACCTCTGAGTTACACCCTCAGCCCTTTTTATTTTAAAAAAAGGGTCTTGCTAGGTTGCTGAGGTTGGTCTTGAACTTGTAATCCTCCTCTTTCAGCCTCCCAAGTAGTGGGATTATAGGCATATACCACCATGCTTGGATAATCCCATTGTATTTTAAAACTCTTGGTTTTTGAACCTTTATTTAACAAGTTATGTTTTATATTAATATATTTTCAAAATTTTACGAAAATAAGAATGAATAGTTAATGATTGATTATATGTAAAGTTGCTGAGCTGAAAATATATTATTAATGCAAAGATAATCCTTTTTCTAAGGCAATGATGTTCTTCCCTTTGAAATATTAAATTTTCTTTCTTATGTGAAATTATAACACAATTTTAAACATTCTTGAAAACAAAATTGAACACTATAAGCCCCCTAATTTAGAAATATTACTACAGAGTAAATTTAATAATATAGAAATCCTTGCTCTACATCAGAGTTCTTATAGAGCTTTTTTATTTATTTATGTATAGGTTCTCTTCCACAGCAAGAACTTTAAAGACAAGAATTATTTCTTATTAATTTCTCAGTTCCTGGGGGGATTGTAATTTCTGTTCTACAGTGCATGCTTAGTTAATCTTACTTTTGTATTAAAAAGCATACCTGGGAAGATTTTTTCCTAAATCCACATTTTCTGTAAAATGCTGTTAGTCTCCATGTTTATACCCTATTCCATGCTATTAACAACACTGTTATTATTACTGCAATTATCTCCACTGCTCTCTTGCATTACCACTTCAGTGTTTCATGTGTAATATCCCCCTTCTCTCCTCATAAACACATGCTGCAGCAGATGGTCCAGGCTTAATTATCTCGATTTAGCAGAAGAAGAAAGTGAAACTCAGGGAGATTAAATATTTGGTAAGAATTCTTCAATTATTAACTTATGGAACTGGAACCAGAACTGATTCTTGTGTCAGTCTGATGAACTTTTGTACATGTGGCACCATATCCATGTTTTTACTTCACATACCAGTTTATAAACCCAACATTGTCAAAACCAGTATATAATATGTTTTTACAGCAGCAGGAGTATTGTCATACACAGGAAGCTTTTTTTTTTTTTTTTTTTTTTTTTTTTTTTTTTTTTTTTTTTTTTTTTTTTTTTTTTTTTTTTTTTTTTTTTTTTTTTTGGTAGTACTCATCATTCTACCTCCAAGCTACACTCTCACTCTCAGACCTTTTATGATTTTTTTGTTTGGAAACAGGGTCTTGCTAGTTTGCTAACTTTGTCCTTGAACCTGTGACCTTTCTATGTCAGTCTAAGTACTGGAATTATCTGTGGGTGTCACCATACCCAGCCCACATTCACAATTAGAAGTAAATGTTCTGTCTCTTCTGTCATCATGACGTAGAACTAAATGTATGGGTGTGTTGATTACTTTCAAGGTTTCTAATTTTCTTTCTTTTTAGAAAAAGTAAGATTAACTCAAATTAATAGGTAAATGGTTAGCAGTTTAATTCTGCTAAGGAAATCAGAGGTGTCACTAAAATCTGCAGTCTTTCTCAAAATGTTGCTACAACACACAATGCCAAAAAAGTGAGTGAGAACTATGTTTTTGTATAATAAACTGAGCAACATACCATTGTCCAAGTATAATTTGTCAATGTAAAATATATTTTCCAAATTTGAAACCTCCCCATGTCCATGTGGACTTAGGAAAAAAAAAAGATGTAAAGGAATAACAGCTCTTATAGTTAACTCAAATGAACAGTTTTAGGAATTAGACTATTTTAAGTAGAGCTGACGCTAAGCACAAAACAAAAAGTAGATTAAAAATAAGAAGCCCCAAGTCAGGCATCTCTTTGACAATCACATATTATTCAACCTAAATGCTTATCCTGAGATTTATTCTTATCTTTATTCATCTCATCACCTTTTCGCTTTTATCCAACAAGAATTTCAGTTTATCCTGCATATATGAGTCACTGTCATGCAGAGTTAGCTTAGTGGGGAACTGAAGGACTCAGGCAGGTGAGTTTTCAAAAGAAAAAGTTAAGTTCATAAGCAAGAAATCAAGGGTAAAATTAGGACTAGACATTTTAATAGGGTCCTATAAACTATAAACCTTGATTAATCTATGCCCATTCCAAATCACATTATGACTCACATGGGCTCCTGGCGTTTTTGCCTTCTTAGGCTCCTTAGTCTCTAAAAAATAATAATAAAAAATGTTATGGTTACTTTTGTATAAAAAGGAATGTAAACTAGACTGTAACCATTATTTTTACTCTCTATTTTTCTTCTTATTTTAAATAAGTTAATTTTTTCTGTTCTTGAAAGTACCAAGAGTCTTATACATTGTGCCAACGAATAAGTCACCTCATATTTAAATTATTGGTTTATTATTATTTTAAATTTAATTCTAGAAATTCACTACTTCTCATTCTGCTTGGAAAAAAAGAAATTGACTAGTATGCTAATAATAGCTAACATTAGTTTGCAAAGATGCTTACTCTGCAGTACACACTCAGGCATTGTTTTGAGTACTTTAGTAAATATTAAGTCATTTAACTTTTATAGCAACCATACAAGGCTGTATTACTTTCACCATATCTTTTTTGGTTATTGCTACTCCATGAAAAAAAAAAATTGTTAAAACTAATTATAACAAAATAACAATCATTTTATTTGTTCATAATTTTGTGGGCAAAAATATTTGGTAAGGCTTCACCTGGTTAGAGATCACTTCATGGAGTTGAGTTCAATTAACACCTAGAACTATACTCCATCGTAGCCTAAACTGACAGAATTTCCAAAAAGGCTTTTCCACATGGCTAACAATTGATGCTGATGAAAGCTATTGGCATAGCTGGAACTGTTGACTCGACTGACTACAGTGAATCTAGGGTAGCTAGATTTACATGTGTGCTGGCTTCTGTCAAAGAAAGGACAGAAGACCAAGTGGAAAGCTTCTGTGACTCAGCCTTGGAAGACACAAAGCAGTGGGTGTGTTGCATTCCATTACTTAAAAGTGAATCACAAGCCAGGCACAGGGGCACATGCCTGTAACACCATTACTTGGGAAGCTGAGACAGGAGTATCACAGGTTTGAGGCCAGCCTCAGCAATTTAGCAAGACCCTCATGAACTTAGTGAGATCTTGCTTTAAAATAAAAAATAAAAAGGGCTGGGAATACAGCTCAGAGGTTGAATGTCTCTGGGTTCAATCCCCAGTTAAATGTTAAAACTTAGAAGGACACAAGCTTGGAAAAAGCTGAAAGAAACATTATCCTTTCACTTAGATGCTAACAAAGCAGACTATTGGCCCTATAAGTCTGACAAGTGGGCCTGAGAAAGACAAGACAAGACTAAGTATATAGGCGGCAGCAGTTTCTCATTTTGGGGCACCTCATCAACTTAGTGTGATGTTTTCTCTCTTGCTTTTCGATAAAATCCTACTTTAACTTTGCAACTGAATTTCTTGGCTCATTATTTCTATATGGGCTGAGGAAAAGAACCAACAGTTGAGTAGGTGGGTGACTGACCACTCAAAATCCTAACAAATCCACCCCCTCAAAAAAAAATTTAGGGCGGAAATGTTTATTGGGGCTCATTTTTCAGTCCATAGGTTAAACCCCCAGACAGAAAACACAGTGTGACAATTGCTAGGCATAGGGCAGAGGACACAACTCTCACATCATGGTGCCACAAGCTGAGAAAGAGGAAGAGATGCTTAGGTAATCATTCTAACAATTTTAGAAGTAAGGAATGTAGTTGCACTTAAGAACAGAACTGTTATCAGTATGATGACAGAGAAATAAACAGTACATAGACAAACAAGACCAGGATGACAAGACTACAGAAATTCCTGAGCTTGTATATGAAGAGTTTCTTCACTAGATACTTTGACTACAGATAAAAGAGCTTTAGAATTTGTATATAATTATTTTTCTTAATTCTTACCATAATTTTTGACATTGGAGTAATATTCCTTGTTTCTCAGATGAAGAACTAAGGGTAAAGAAATCCATACAAGATATCCAAAATCATACAACTATCTAGAAGCAAAATCATAATTTGAATCTAGGTATTTCTTACCATAAATCTGTGTACTATTTGCTCTAATATCACTAAAGGAGTCTGTCTCAGAAAACAGGCATTTGTTATGTTGGACTGTAGTTCCTCAGAAATAATAGGTCTTCACAAGTGTCAACCTTACTCTAAAACAAAACAAACAAATGAACCAATAATAAGTTACATCCTCTATCCCAAAGTATAGCTGCTAATAATTTAATATAATATTATAACATTAACATTTTACTTGGAAGATCCTTCTAAATGCCTCAAAACCAAACAAGATCTCTGATCTGGATGACAGGAAAGGCAATAAATATTATTCAATTATCAGGATAATAGGATTTTTCTACCACTTAGATTTGTTCCTGTAAAGATAATATTTAACCTGGGATTCTGAATTCTTTTATCACATACTATTGTTGGTAGGGTTAAATCAGAAAATCTATGTAAAATGTTTAGTATAGAATTATCAAACAGAAAGTTTTTAAAAAATTGGGCTAATATTGTTGTTATTCTCAGGCATCTCAGGGAAAATGTGGGGCAAATTGGATAACTTCAAAGTTATTTTGAAAAAGCCTTTGGCAACACAAGTGAACAAAAAGGAATACTAAGTCTACATTTCCTAAGATTAGGGGCTCCGGGCATTGAAATGGTTTCATGGTAAAGATTTTACTGGCAAGGGAATAAATTGAAAGGAATCTTCAGACTTTTAAAGAGTGATGTCCCAGCTGTGATGTGTATCTCTTACCTGTGTAAAGGGAATATAATCCAACGATAAATTCTTTATTGCAGTTTTTCTAGTTTGTATATTTCTCTTGGAAGAATAGTAGCTGATTTCATGGTCTACTTATATAATGCTCGTAAAATATCTATCTAAATACACAATGTTCAAATTTACTCAATTCCTAATTTATTTAATTTTTGTTTCATCCCCAAACTTTAAGCCAAAAGAGAAAAAAGAAACACTGTTCAATGGAAATATATGTTCAGATTATCTATATTTATGTAAAAGCAAGACGAAAACCCTGTCATCTATCAGTAGGATATAAAATATAGCATATGCTCTTGTAATGTCTTATGGTACCAACAAGTAAGGAAGTAGTAAGAAAAAAGAAACAATGATGGGAGCGATGACACAGGAGACAGCTTAAAAAATATCCTAATGACAAGAACTGGAAAAAATGTGTGACAAAATAGATTGTGTATTGTTTAATTACAACTGAGACAAAAAAAAAATGGCATCCATAAGTTCATGTCACTATAGATAAATGACTGAAGAGGTATCTGCCATGCAGACAACTTTCAGGTGATGTGTATAGATACTCGTTCTTTACCAAGGGAGAGCATAACTTTCCATTTCTCTAAGGTGGACTGGACAAAGTGACCCCTTTCAGAAGAGCACAGCATGAAAAAAGAAGGATAAGGAAAATTGACAAACTCTATTTGAGATCCACATCAGCATAAACTTAGTCTAGATGTTAATATACTCGTGAAATGCAGTAATAAAAATTGTAATTCTGTGATCTTTCATGCATGTAATGCTTTTTTTTTGTCATGGAAAAACACATAATACTTCTCCAAATATAATTCTATAGTCACATGAAAAGGAAACACCAGACAGACAATCTCAATTCAAAGACATCTTACAAAATACCTTGTCTAAACTGTCAAGATCATAAAAATCATAGAAATTCTGAAAAATTTTTCATAGCCAAGAAGAACCTAAGAAGAAACAATGAGTAAATATACTGTCATATTATTGAAGGGATCCTAGAATGGGAAAAGCCTATTAGGCAAAATCTAATGGAGTTGGAATATTGTATGGAAGTTAGTTAATAATATTGTGTTGGTATTGATTCATTATTCCTAAAAAAGTAGCATACAAATAAATATAAATTGTTAATTAGGGAAATAAAGGTAGAGAATATATAAGGAACTGTGTACTACCTTTGCAATGTACTGTAAATATAAAATGTTATAAGTAGAAAATTTAAAGAAAGCATCTTGTTCATCCACTGAATCTTTTCACAGAAATTTACAGGTTTGAGACATTGGTTCTCCTTAATTTTAGTTACACTGGAGATGACATGCCTGTAGTTTTGAGGCTACCTTTAGTAAGAACTACTTAAAGTCTCATTTTGTAAACAATAATCATGAGGGTGTTTTAAAAAGAAACTTGTCCCATATATCATTTTATTATCAGTGTAATCATAAAAATGCTTGACTATTTGACCAGACTTCTAAAACAAACCACACACTTATACTGTTACCCATAGACAATCATTTTCTTCTGTTTAACTCCTGTTAGGATATAGGTGATCTATTATTAATTCATTGCACATAACATTCACATAGAATAGAATCTACTAGATATTGCATGACATTTATTATTTGTGGTGCCTCATATTCAAGTGCTGAGATGTGTGTTTTTTATTTTTGAAGTGCCATAAGGAAGAACATTATAATGAAAGCATTCTTAATTTTGCAAAATGTATTTCTAATTTTGTTCCCATTTTGTAATTGATTTAATTTATAAAAGGCAAGGTGTATTGTCAATCACTGGGTATGATTTAAGTGATGGATTTTGCTTTGAATAGCATAAACAACAATTTTTAGTTTATTATATTTTCTTAGAATTTTAATGATGCAATACAATTATATACCATAGTGAGATTGAAAGTTATACATTCATATTTGCACACAATATCTCTTGGTGTGGTTCCCTCCTAAGAAGAGGTCTATCTTCAAAATTATACAAATATTAAAACTTTCCAAGAATAATTTAAGTTATAACAGAAAAATGCAGCAACATTATTTTTATTACAAAAATGTATACACCTTTTAATTTTCATTAGAAAATAAATAAATATTTTATACTTTATTATTATAAAGGCAATTTGAACCAGTGCTTTCTAATGGGAGAAAGAACCAAATATGAGCCTTTAAAAAAACTGACTTGACAATCATTCAAGCAAGCATGCATAATTATTTAACAAGCCATTGCATGTGCCAGAAAATAGAATAATTCAAACTAAATGATGAAAAATACAAATATCTTCAGGGCATGTGTATACATGTGCATATTATTATGAAATAATAATTTCAATTATCTTTCTTATATTGGAATATTATAATTTTTTCATTTTTATCTATGTGTACTTACTGCATTATTACTAATAAAATTAAAGTCTTTGTTGTCATTTTTAATTGTGTTTTATCTTAATTTAGATATCAAAGAAAGACTATGTAGGGGAAAGTCCTATTTATTGTTTCAAATCTATATGGTGTACACTTGCAGTGCATTTTAGAACCATAATACCCTAAGCCCGGTATCAACCCTTTCTTCTGAGAACTAGCTTTCTTTGATTTTACTCTAACTGCCTTCAATGGATTTTTTATATTCTTATAAATGACCCCTACCCATTGATCTCCAGTTAAAGAAAAGGAGTCCTAAATATGCACTTTAAAAATAAGGTCAATGGGTTCATCCCTGGGATACATGGTCTAATGAAATTTGTTCCTTTCCATGGTATGCACTTGAAATCTATAAAACATGTGAATAATATTTTATGTTGTTGACAAATATATTCTATAGGCAGAGAATATTGCACACAGACACATAGCCAAAGGATTGGATAATCAAATCCCACTTGTTTCTAAGGCTTGCCTGCATTCTTCTTGTTAGAAGACACTATTGTTTCTCACTCACTTTTCCAAATCCTTTCTGACAAGTTCTGTGTGATCATTGATCAATATCTATCTTGTGCATTCAACTAATTGCTCATACCTATGTGCAAACTTCACCAAAACAATTGGGCCTCTATGGCTTCCTGACTACTTAGAAATCTGGAAGAAACTATAATTAAGACAGATTATCTCAGTCCCTTTTAATGTTGGGTACAAAATCTCCACGTTTTGTATATGTGAACAAACTTTAAAGTATAATTTATACTCTGGAATTTCCTAAAGAACAAGCCTCACTCTAGTGCACAATTTTGGTGAGCTCCCCCACCACCCTGTCCTTCTTTCTACTTGGTTTCTTTTGGAAATATTTTCTTTCATAAATTACTTTCACCCAAATCGCTGACTCAGGCTCAGAGTCTGTATATGGGAGAACAGGACTCATGACACAACCTTTTTGTCTGGTTGGCTATTCTGATTTTCTCATGACCTTTAAATGAATTCACCTTTTGCTTATTTTAGCTTCTATTATGTTTTTGTCAACTGTTTCCCAGGAAAATTTAAATACATCAATATACTACCAAAAAACTGTAAGTGAAATCTAAAATGACAAACTGTGATAAATGTGAGTGTTGCCTTGTTATGCAATTAATTAAATGATCTATGCCAATCAGTTCTCCTAGGCTCAAGCTGATGATCAAACACTGACATCCAAATTGGGGTGACTTCAAAGTTCTATGAATGGACTTTCCCTTTAATACTGATAATGAACACTCTTCCTTCCAATTTATGCCACAATTTCTAGAAAGGTATTCACACAGATGTCATTAGAGAAAAACTATTAGATAATGATGTATTTGAAATTCAGTTGAAATATTTCTTATTGAATAATATTTTATGTATATGTAGTCACCATAAGATTGGTTGAATCAGAGTCATTGTAGTCATTCATGAATCAGAGAATTTTGACTGTGAAACATGGTGCTGCGTGTGAATATT
>PVLC010047015.1:0-11238 GCA_004027655.1 Graphiurus murinus
AAAACAAAAAAAAAAAAAAAAAAAAAAAAAAAAAAAAAAAAAAAGAATAAGCCGGGCGGAGCACGCTTGTAATCCCAGCATTCGGGAGGCTGAGACCTAAGGATCCGGGTCTGCGGCCAGCCTCAGCTACCTAGTGAGGCACTCTGCAACTTAGTGAGACCCTGTTTCAAATTAAAGTATAAAAAATAGGGCTGGGGGTATAGCTCGGAGGTAGAATGCCCCTGAGTTCAATCCCTAGTACTGCAAGAACAAAAACAACAACAACAAAAAACGAAGAATAAAAAATAGGGCTGGGGTATAGCTCAGAGGTAAAATGCCCCTAGGTTCAATCCCCGGTGCCACACACACACACACACACAATAGGGCTGAGGGTGAAGCTTGGAGGTAGAATGCCCTGGGTTCTATCTCCAGTACTAACAACATCAAGAAGGGAAATAGAAACTCCAAGGAATTCTGGGCGTGGTGGCCCAAGCTTGTAATCCCAGGATTTGGGAGGCTGAGACAGAAAAATCACAGGTTCAAGGACAGCCTCAGCAAGTAGTGAGACTCATCAACCTAGTGAGACGCTGTCTCAAAATTAAAAAAAAAAATAGGGCTGGGGTATAGCTTGGAAGTAGAACCTCTAGGTTTGATCCCCAGTACCAATAACAACAACAAAAAAAAAAAAAAAAGAAAGAAAGAAAAAAACCGCAAGGAATTTGGGCAGAAAAAAAAAAACAATCATAATTTACCACCGGCTCAGTTCTACAACCACAGACATCACAGTGTAAACACTCTCCATTGACGTAACCGAGTTGAGAGGGGAGGGCTGTCTAGGAGGGTGGGGGACCGGGAGGGCAAGCGTGTGCCGGGGGAGGGAAAGGGATATGGGAAAATCAAGGAGTAACAACTCAAACGTGATGTTTAGAAATAGAAACACAAGCCGGGCCTGGAGGCGCACGCCTGTAACAGCAGTACTTGGGAGGCTGAGATAGGAGGACCACAGGTTTGAAGTTAGGCCCAATGACTTAGTGAGACCCTCAGCAACTTAGAGAGACCCCTGTTTCGTTCTTTCTTTCTTTTTTTTGGTGGTACTGGGGATTGAACCCAAGGACATTCTACCTCTGAGTTATACCCCCAGCTCTATTTTATTTTATTTTATGGTACTGAGGGTTGAACCCCAGGGGCATTCTACCTCCAAGCTACACCCCCAATCCAATTTTATTTATTTGGAAACAGAGTCTCACTGGGTTGCTGAAAGCCTTGCTAAGTTGCCAACGCTGGCTTTGAACCTGCGATCCTCCTGTCTCAGCCTCCCAAATACTGGAATTACAAGCCTGCGCCACCATCCCTGGTCTTATTTTATTTTATTTATTTATTTTTTTTGTGGTATTGGGAATGGAATCCAGGGGTATTCTACTTCAGAGCTATACCCCAGTCCTATTTTTTATTCTTTAGTTTGAAACAGGGTCTCACTAAGTTGATGAGGCTGGCCTCAAACCTGCAATCCTCTTGTCTCAGCCTCCCAAGTACTGGGATTACAAGTGTGCGCCACCACACCCGGCATCATATTTTATTTTAAAACAGCAGCCAGAGCCAGGCATGGTGGTGCACACTTGTAATCCCAGCATTTGGGAGGCTGAGACCGGAAGATCTGGGTTCGTGGCCAGCCTCAGCTACCTAGTGAGGCACTCCGCAATTTAGTGAGACCCTGTTTCAAAAATAAAGAATAAAAAATAGGGCTGGGGTGTAGCTCAGAGGTAGAATTGCTCCTAGGTTCAATCCCCAGTACTGCAAAAACAAACAAACAAACAAACAAACAAACAAACAAACAAATGGTCTCATTAGGTTGCTGAGCACTTTGCTAAATTGCTGATGCTGGCTTCAAACTTGCAATCCCCCTGTCTCAGCCTCCCATGTACTGGGATTACAGGTGTGCACCACTACACCTGGCAGCAAGAGCCTGTTTCAAACTAAAATAAGTAAATAAATAAATAGACCACTTCTGGGTTCAATTCCCAGTACCACCAACAATATTTTATTTATTTATTTATTTTTTTGCGGTACTGGGGATTGAACTCGGGCGTTCTACCTCCGAGCTACACCCCCAGCCCTATTTTTTTATTCTTTATTTTGAAACCGAGTCTCACTAAGTTGCGGAGTGCCTCACTAGGAGGCTGAGGCAGGCTGCGAACCCGGATCCTCCGGTCTCAGCCTCCCAAATTCTGGGATTACAAGCATGCGCCACCACGCCCGGCCCCCAAAAAATTTTTTTAAAGGGCTGGGAACCCGGGTTGGTGGCACACACTTGTAATCCCAGCATTCGGGAGGCTGAGACCAGAGGATCCGGGTTCGCAGCCAGCCTCAGCTACCTAGTGAGGCCCTCTGCAACTTAGTGAGACCCTGTTTGAAAATAAAGAATAAAAAATGGGGGAGCTGAACTGAGCGTGGTGGCACACGCTTAAAATCCCAGCATTTGGAAGGCTGAGACCAGAGGATCTGGGTTCGCCGCTGGCCTCAGCTACCTAGTCAGGCACTCCGCATCTTAGTGAGACCCGGTTTCAAAATAAAGAATAAAAAATAGGGCTCGGAGGTAGAATGCCCCTGAATTCAATCCCCAGTACCACAAATAAATAAATAAATAAAAAAGGGCTGGGGCGAGTGGTGTAATTCAGAGGTAGAATGCCTCTGGGTTCAGCCAGGTGTAATGGCACACACTTGTAATCCCAGTATTTGGGAGGCTGAGACAGGAGGATTTCAGGTTTGAGGATACCTTCAGCAAGTAGTGAGACTCTCATAAACCTAGGGAGACCCTGTTTCAAGTTAAAAATAAAATAGGGTTGGGGGTATAGCTTGGAGGTAGAATGCCCCTGGGTTCAATCCCCAGTACCGCAAAATAAACAAATAAATAAATAAATGAAAAAAGAAGTAGAAACACAGGCCAAAGATTGAGCTGGAGTTGACAGTGGTTGTCTCTAATAAGCCAGAAGGACCTGGAAGGCCGGGAAGGCCGGGAAGGCCGGGAAGGCGGGGCGCATGTCTGCTCCCCGAGCCGGCTCCGCCCCCTCCAGGTCTGGCTCCGCCCTGCCCCCTCCTATTCCTGGCTGCCTGGGTCAGGCCTCACCTTTTTTTTTTTAATCAATCTTTGGGGGGGGGGGCGCACCAAGTGCTATGTGCATGTTTGTCAATGTCAACATGATTTATATTATGATGTGATACCATAATGAACCAATAAAAGCACATTAAAATAATAAATCAAGCCGGGCGTGATGGTGTATGCTTGTAATCCCAGCATTTGGGAGGCTGAGACTGGAGGATCTGGGTTTGTGGCCAGCCTCAGCTGTTTAGTGAGGCCCTCCGCAACTTAGTGAGACCCTGTTTCAAAATAAAGAATAAAAAGTAGGAGTGGGGGTGTAGCTCGGAGGTAGAATGCCCCTAGGTTCCATCTCTAGTACCGCAAAAAAAATAAAATTAAATTTAAAAAAATAATAATAATAAATCAATCTTTAAAGCTGGGCGTGGTGGCGCACGCTTGTAATCCCAGCATAGTTTCGGGAGGCTGAGACCGGAGAATCCGGGTTCGTGGCCAGCCTCAGCTACCTAGTGAGGCACTCCGCAACTTAGTGAGACTTGGTTTCAAGAATAAAAAATAGGGCTGGGGATATAGCTCAGAGGTAGAACGCCCCTGAGTTCAATCCCCAGTACCGCAAAAAAAAAAAAAAAAAAAAAAATCTTTAAAGATCACCAATACTCAGATAACTCCTAATTTATGACTCCAGTTCTCCCAACCCCCAGAATCTATACTTCAGACCTAGCTTCCAGCTCAGCACCTCCGCCAGGAGGCCGGACAGTGTCTCAGCTGGGCTTGTCCACACTGAACGCCCACCGCCGCCTCTCACCTGCTGTCCACTGCGGTGGCCTCCCTCAGAACAGCGCCCCCCGCCCCGCAGCCCACAGTGGCCTGGCCCACGAGAGCTTCCCAGTCTCACCTCAGACAGTAGGGCTGCCAGGGAGAGGAGCCCGCCTCTGGCAGACACTTGGCCTCCAAGGGCCCAGAGAGAGAGAGGGAAAGGGAGGGAGAGAGAGAGAGAGAGAAAGAGAGAGAGAGAGAAAGGGAGGGAGAGAGAGAGAGAGACAGGCAGAGTGTGTGTGTGCGGCGGGGGTGGGGGGGCTGGGACCCCTGGGCCAGGGCAGTTTGCCTTTGTGGGAGCTCAGTTTGTGAGACCAGGGAGTAGGAGCTGGCATACAGTTTGATATATTGCACAGTATGTATTTGTTAAAGTTGTTTATTTTTTGTGGTACTGGGAATTGAACCCAGGGACAGTCTACCTCCAAGCTACACCCCTAGTCCTGTTTTATTTTTAACTTAAAACAGGTCTCACTAAGGCCACCACACCTTGCTGTATTTGTTAATGTTTTGATAGGAAAAAACAAAAAAACCTGGACGTGGTGGTGCATGCTTGTAATCCCAGTGCTTGGGAGGCTGAGACAGAAGATCGCAAGTTCGTGGCCAGCCCCAGCTACTTTGTGAGGTCCTCCACAACTTAGTGAGACCCTGTCTCAAACTAAAGAATAAAAAATGGGGGAGCCGAGCCAAGTGTGGTGGCACACGCTTGAAATCCCAGCATTTGGGAGACTGAGACTGGAGGATCTGGGTTCTCGGCCGGCCTCAGCTTCCTAGTGAGGCACTACTCCGCAACTTAGTGAGACCCTGTTTCAAAATAAAGAATAAAAAAAAAATCAGCATTCGGGAGGCTGAGACCGGAGGATCCGGATCCGGGTTCGCGGCCAGCCTCAGCTACCTAGTGAGGCACTCCGCAACTTAGTGAGACTCGGTTTCAAAATAAAGAATAAAAAATAGGGCTGGGGGTGTAGCTCGGAGGTAGAATGCCCCTGAGTTCAATCCCCAGTACCGCAAAAAAAAAAAAATTGGGCTGGGGGTATAGCTCGGAGGTAGAATGCCTCTGGGTTCAATCCCCAGTACCGCAGGGGGAAAAAAAAAGTGATGGCACACGCTTGTAATCCCATAATTTGGGAGGCTGAGACTGGAAGATTCGGGTTCAAGGCCAGTCTCAGCTGCTTAGTGAGGCTTTCTGCAACTTAGTGAGACCCTGTTTCAAAATAAAGAATAAAAAAATAGGGCTGGGGCTGTAGCTCGGAGGTAGAATGACCCCAGGTTCCATCCCTAGTACCGCAAAAAAAAAAAAGAAAAAATGGGACTGGGGGTGTAGGTTAGAGAGGTAAGATGCCCCTGGGTTCCATTCCCAGTACCATACATACACACACACACACACACACACCCCACCCAAACCCTAAGCTCTGGGGGTGTGGCTCGGTTGTGTAGCACTGCCCTCCCTCCTGGCTCTGGGTTCCATCCCCAGCTCCCAGCAAATAAACTAAAATTTTCTTTAAGGTCACTGTTTCCTCATTTGTAAATTGGGGTAGTAAAACTCACCCCATGCAACCATCGACAGGAGACTGAACCAAGTGGTGTGTTGTGCAGGACCCTGGCCCCCAAGCCGCTCACCTCCTGTCCCCCAGTCCCCATGGAGCCCCTAGGCCAGCACCCCGCACTGAGGAAGGGGGCTGCTAGCTGGCATGGGTGGGAGGCCACCCCTCCAGGAGGCGGCATGCAGCCAGGGTGCACATGGGGTGAGCACTGACCTAACTCTGTTGCTGGCACCCCCACATCCACCCTCTCCAGCCCGGGTGCAGAGGTCCCCCGCGTGAGCACACTGAGCTCTCAAGCCACTGGGTGGAAGGTGGGGACTCTGGCACGCCGAGCCCACCGGGCAGCCTCCACAGGGAAGGGGTGTGACCCTGGTGACCGTATCTCCGGGGTCTCTGAGGCAGGCTGGGCTCCGGCCCCACCCCACCTCCTCCCTCGTGCTCCCTCAACTGTTGAGACCCGGGACACCCAGGACACTGGGCGTCACCTGCAACGCCCCCTTCCACAGCCCCTCTCCCAGGCGATGTCTTGGAGTCCGTGCCAAGGGCCCACTGGCATGCAGTGCCAGAAAAGATCTTGAGTGTGAGCGGCACCTGTGTGCAGGCCAGTGGCTGTGGCAGAGGACAGATGCCAATGCAGGTGTGACCAAGAGGAGCTGGCACCCATGTTGAGAGGTAAGGGCCTTGGGACCACAGCCTGCTTTGCACCTGGGGAAACAGGCCAGCGGTGGTGAAAGCCCAGGCTCACGGCAAGCCCGAGGCTACACACAGTTCCCAGCGGTGGGCCGAGCTCGCCAGGTGGAGAGCGCCAAGTACATCCAGGTGTCTATGGCACAGGACCACCACCCAGGAAGTAACAGAGCTGGGGACTTGGCGACTGGCTTAGGGCCACATGCAGCAGTAGCCTGCCCAGGGCCTAGGCCCCCTGCCCACCTCTGGGAACAGCTGGGGCGCCCCGGGCAGGGCTCAGCACCTTTGCTGACGTGGGCAAAGGGCACAGGTGGGTTCAGGGTGTGGGTGCGGAACCCAAGAGCAAGTGCCCACCAACCCTGTCCTGGTGTCCTTGGAGCTGCATCCACCCATCCCGTCCTGGACAGTAGAACGCAGCTGAGGTGACCGCTGCCCAGGACACTCAAGCGCTTCTGCAGGCCTCCCGTGTCCCCAGGGGTGACTTGCACCTGCTTCCAGGGGGGCCCGCTGGCCGCAAGGCAGCAGCTGTTCCGCACAAGCACTGTCCCCTGCAGCACCTCCCTGTCTGGGAAGGCCTGTCCAGCCACCCTGGGAGCCCGTGGGGCCACGAGCCCCGGAATACTCTTCCGGGAAAGGGTGTTCCTGAAATAATTCCGGGTTGGCTGTGTCTCAGGAACAGGAGCCTTCCAGGGCTATTTCCATGTGTGAAGGTCAAGTACAGCCAGGTCTCTCCCGGGGCCCAGCAGCCGACTCCCCCAGGGTCCAGGGTCCAGAGACCGTGCCAGGGGAGGTGGGTTCAGGGTGGCAGAGGGCTCCCGGGCAGCACCCATCCAGGGAAGCTCGAGCCCCTCCCCCAGCACGCCATGGCCCAGGCCCACTGACCCGGTTGGGGTTCCCAGCCCGTCTACGTGGGCTGTGGGGAAGGGGCCTGAAAGACCCCAAGAGGCCAATCCCAGTGCCACCCGCTTTATTCACAGACCCTCAGGCTCCAGAGCCACAGACACTTGGCCCAGAGGGCACAGGAAGAAGGGGCCCTGGTGACCCTCCCAGCACACTCGAGGCCAGGGCAGGCCCGGCAGCACCACCTCACAGGGGCCACCTCGGCAGCCCGCCCCAGGGCACCACTGTGGCCACGGGAGCGCAGGCACCAGGAGGCCAGGCCTGGCGGCCGGGACCCTCAGGAGGCCAGCACCGCCCAGGCCGGGGAGCTGGAGCCGTCCTGGAGCTGAGGCGGGGAGGGGCAGGCTGGACGGTGGGGCAGGCGGGGAGATGCTCCCCAGTGTCCAGGCCAGCAAGGCGGCAGGCGTCCAGAGGGGGCCCACGCTGGATGTAGGTGGGTTGCGCTTGTCCTGCTTCCTGGTCACCTCAAGGACAAAATGACCAGTGCCAACAGCTGGGACACGAAGGCCCCCTCTCTCCCTCCTGATCCTGAAGCAGCCAGGACAGGGAGGTGGGGGCAACGGCAGGTGAGAGGAGGGGCGGGGGCGGGGCCTCTGGGGGGCAGGCAGGGCCAGGCAGAGCGCAGGGTACAGCTGGCCACGGGGCGGGGCAGGAGCTGACGGGGCCAGACCTGGGGGAGGGCGGGCCCTGGCCGTCATGCTGCTGACCCCACGGGCGCAGGACCCCCACCCCCTCCCAGGAGCGGAGCCCACAGGAGACCAACATGGAGTGCAGCCTGGTCTTCGGAGGCCGGGAGGGCGCCGCACTAGGACTTCTTGGCGTCCTGCGTGTTCCGGCGCTTCAGGTCGCTCAGGTCGATGGGCTTGAAGGCTGCGGAGGCGCAGGGTCAGGCGGGCAGCTCCCCGCTCTCCTCCCCGCTCTCCCGCTCTCCCGCTCCTCCAGCGCCCCCCTCCCGCCCTCCCTCCTAGGCTGGCCGCGCTCACTCTTCAGGCTGGGGTTGGGGACCTTCTCCACGTACTCCTCCACCAGGCCGCGCTCGCCGCCCGACAGCTGGCTCCGCAGGTCTCGCTCCACACCCTGCCAGGCTGAGGCGGGCGGGGGCCACAGGTCAGCGCCGGCAGGGCCCAAGCCGACGCACACCCAGAGCCTCCGCGCCCTGCCAGCTGAGGGTATCCTCCAGGGTCCAGCCCCTCCTGCAGCAGCAGGCTTGTCCCCCACACCGCGATGGTCAACCGACCTAGCCGGGCGCTGGCTCCGTCCACCTTCCCGCCCCCTCCCCGGCCTGGCCCCCGGCCCCGGTGTTCCACCCCAAGACATACCAGCTCTGGCCAGCTCGGCCCTCCACCCACAGCCGGGGGCACTCCCGTCTCCACACCTCCCTCCTCTCCCCAGCAGGCCCCCAGTGCGGAGGAGACGCTCCAGGTGCCACCTCTCCTGAGACACTGCCCACACCCTCTCCTTGGGCTGTCACAGCGCCCCTGTCATCCACAATCTGCCTGTCCCTCTGGAGGTGTGGAAGGGGTGATGGGGCACCGCACTCTGGGGATGGGCGGAGGCAGGAAAGGGCTGGGGGTCCTTGGATGGGGGCACCGCACTCTGGGGATGCGGCGGAGGCAGGAAAGGGCTCCAGGGGGCCGCGAGGAGCTGCTATGCCCAGCAGCACACCCACCTTCGTAAATAAAGCGCACATTCTCCTCGTGGGCCGGGGTGAAGATCTCACTGCTGTTGGTGGGGGAGCGCGGGCTGCTGTTCCTTTTGCCGTTGTAGACAACTCTGGAGACAGGGGAACTGGGGAAGCCCAGAGCATGAGCGCAAGTCTAGGGTGTAGAGCGGAGTAGCGGCCCACCCCACTGCCCCAGGTGGAGGCCCCGCCCCGCCGCAGACCCACCTGGTCATCGCTGGGGTGTCTGGTCCTGGCACTCTGGGGCTGGATCCCTTAGGCCTCTGAAACGGAAGCCCCAGAGCACAGGAGTGGGAAGAGGCGCCACCCACTCCAGCAGAGGGGAGGGGCGAGGCGCAGCGGACCTCCAGCAGACCCCTAGAGGGTCCACACAGGCTGGGCCCAGCCCCAGGTGGCCAGTGGGCTCCAAACGATCCGGAGCAGCCTAAAGATAGGGCGGGAGCCGGGTATACTGGTGCACGCTTGTAATCCCAGTACTTGGGAGGCTGAGATCGAGGGATCACAGGTTCGAGGACAGCCTCAGCAAGTAGTGAGACTCTCAACAACCTAGTGAGACCCTGTTTCCAAATACGAAATAAAATCGGGCTGGAGGAGTAGCTCGAAGGTAGAATGCCTCTGGGTTCAATCCCCCAGAACCACACACACACAAAATAAATAAATAGGGCAGGGTCAGCCAGATGGGGGCCAGGGTTGCCAGCCAGCCAGACACTGGCATTCAGAGGATGGCCCGGGTGAGCTGGCGTGCACCCTCTGCCCCTCCGTTCCAGTGGGCAGCTGCCTCTTGAGGACAGGGCCTGGGCTGCCTGTCAGGTCGGCCCGGGCTGACACTCCTCCAGCGACTCCTGCCTCCCAACCCACCCTCCTGCGCCTCTCCTGGCACAGCCTTGGCCTCAGCCTCCAGTGGCGCCTGTTTCGCCTTTGGGCCTGGGTCCCCCCGCTGGCACCCACCTGGCTGGCAGCGGTGTTGTTTGGCAATGCACAAGGAAACTTGAGTGTGTTCTGGCCAGGACTAAGGGAAGCCCGACACCAAGTGAGCCGCCCTCAGAGCGGCGTGGAGGCCGGGCCGCGGCAGGGGGAGGGCTTGCGGAGGGGCACAGGCCTGCAGGAGTGCCAGGATGCCTAACCACCAGGCCTCAGAGGGCAGCAGCCCAGGTACCGGTGCAGGGTGGCCCGACAGAGGCAGGCGGGGGTGAGCAGAGGGCCCTGTGTCGGGGCCTCTAGGGCCGCCCAGCACACTGCTCCCAGGCTTCCAGCCCACTGGGGCCACCACCACGAGAGCAGGAGACGGTGGACGGTGATGTCATCCCAAGCTCCCGCCCCACACACCTCCCTGCCTTTACTTTCTTTCTCTTTCAGTCTTACTCATGGCCTCACCACCAGGGCTCAACACCTCAGCCATATGTCCTCCATCCCAGTGACTCTAAGATACGTGTGTGTGTGTGTGTGTGTGTGTGTGTGGGGTACTGGGGATTGAACCCAGACGCACTGACCTCTGAGCTATACGCCCAGCCCTATTTATTCTTTTCTGTGGTACTGGGGATGGAACCCAGCGGCATTCTACCTCTGAGCTACATCCCTAGCCTTATTTTTTAGTTTTTATTTTGAAACAGGGTCTCATTAAGTTGCAGAGGGCCTCACTAAGTAGGTGAGGCTGGCAGCGAACCCAGATCCTCTGGACTCAGCCTCCCAATCACTGGGATTACAAGAGTGCACCACCATGCCCGGCTCCCAGCCCTATTTTTTATTCTTTATTCTGAAACAGGGTCTTACGAAGTTGCAGAGGGTCTCACTAAGTAGCTGAGGCTGGCTGCAAACCTGCCATCCTCCCTTCTCAGATTCTCAAGTACTAGGATACAAACTTGCGGCACCATACCTGCTAACATACTTTTTTTTTTTTGCAGTACTAGGGATTGAACCCAGGGGCATTCTACCTCCCAGCTACACCCCCAGTCCTATTTTTTATTCCTTATTTTGAAATAGGGTCTTGCTAAGTTGCGGAAAGTCTCACTAAGTAGCTGAGGCTGGCTGCGAACCCAGATCCTCCGGTCTCAGCCTCCCAAATACTGGGATTACAAGAGTGCACCACCACACCTGGCCTAACATACTTTTTTTTTACGTGCATGTGGTTTTGGGTATTTTTTTTTTTTTTTCCGGTACTGGGGATTGAACTCAGAGGGATTCTACCTCCGAGTTATACCCCCAGCCCTATTTATTATTCTTTATTTTGAAACAGGGTCTCACTAAGTTGCGGAGTGCCTCACTAGGTAGCTGAGGCTGGCCACGAACCCGGATCCTCCGGTCTCAGCCTCCCAAATGCTGGGATTACAAGCGTGCACCACCATGTCGGGGGCCTAGTTCCGCGGGCTAGACCTCACCTCTAGATGGCGCCTGGCAGAGTGCCAGAAGCAGCTGCAGGTGAATAACATCCTAGGGCTGTGCCACGCCAGAGCGCATGCACCAGCACGCCCGACTCGTGGCCGGGCCAGGTGAGAGCTGTATGAGACACCTCGTGGCTTAGACCCGGTGCAGCTATAAAAGCC
>PVLC010047016.1:0-11227 GCA_004027655.1 Graphiurus murinus
TTTTTTTTTTAACTTACTGCCTACCTACCACAGGAGCTCTCTGAACCTTAACTACTGCATCATAAAATGGACATGAGAAGTCAATAAGGGTAATTATTGTAGCACTACAATTGAGGTCATTTTAAATATTAGAAAATGAAGGATATCTGAAATTGTTGCTTACAACTCCTTTGACACTGATAGCTCCATGGACGAATATTTTATTATTATTAAAGATGGCACATCCATGCTCCAATGTGCAGATTATACATGCTGGTTAATCAGAGATTGATCAAAAGTCTGAAAGGACTCTGGTGGGAAGGATATTTTTTATGTAAGATACTACATTAACAAGTTGAGTATTTAATTCAGCATGTGACCCTCAAAGTGTTTGGATATGCTTTTCTAAGAATTGAATGGACATATCGAGATATAATCCAGTTAGGCATGGTGGCACACAACTGTAATCCCCATACTTGGGAGGCTGAGAGAGGAGGATGAGAGGTTTGCGGCCAGGCTCAGTAATGCACTGAGGCCCTCCACAACTTAGCAAGACCCTGTTTCAAAATAAAGAATGAAATAGGGCTGGGAGTGATTTCAAAATAAAAAATAGAATAGGGCTAGGGTAGTTCAGATGTAGAATGCCCCTGGGTTCGATCCCCAATACCACAAAACTAAATTAAAATCCTTCACATACTTGAGATATTTAAACTGGGTAAAATCTCATAGAACTATTTTTCAAGAAATTATTATATAAGCCAGGCGGGGTGGTACAGGCCTGTAATCCTATTATTTGGGAGACTGAGACAAGAGGATTGCAGGTCAACAAGTGGTACCTTAGTGAGAGCCTATTTCAAAATAAATAAAAAGGGCTGGAGGTAGAACACTCCTGGGCTTAATACCCAGTATCACACACACAAAAATCATATAGCCTAAAAACCATTGCTTGACTTACATGGACGGATCATAAATACATACAAACACATACTATATTCAAATCTGCTAGGCATAACCCAGCCCACCATCAATGATTTTCATGGTATTCATCTACTTTACCTTGCCTAATAATTGAAACCAAGTCTGTACACTTAAAAAAAAAAAAAAACAACAACAACTCCATGGGCCTCACAGTTCATCACTGTGGAAAACAAGTAGAAAGCAAAGGTAATTTGTAAACAAATCAACATTGCAAGAAAGGCTTGCATGCCGTGAGCAGGGATGGAAAACTGCTTTCATGAATGATTCATCCTTAGAGGCTGTGGATGGATTGTTTACTCAAGGTCCCCAGTGGGACCCTGCACATGCACCCTGTAACAGTGACAAACACCATCCGGCCAGCCGCATGCTTCTCACCTAAAGCACTAACAAAAACAAAAACAACCTACTCAGGAAACCGGTAGACAGTGATATTCATGCAGTAGAAGAAAACCAACAACGTCCCCAAATAATTACTTGCTTAATAGCCCTTTCGAGGGAGGCAGATCAATAAGCACAGAGAAGATAAACAGAAAAGCCTCCAACATGCAACCACAGGTCCCACCCTGCCCCTGCATGTCAACAAGCAAGGACAGGACACAGAGGTAGCAGCATAACCAAGGGAAAAAAATCCTATTTATCCAGCAGGATTAGACCACAAGGTGATCCACAGAGGAACGGTCCAGAAAATAGAAACCTGCTCTGCACCTCTCAAAACTTGGAGATAACTCTAGCCATTAATGTTTCCAGAGAGGACTGCACTACAGACTTTCTTGCCTTCCTTAACGGGAGCAGAGAACAGAGCGTCATCTTTCCGTGAGGCTCCGCACGCTGTTCTTCAGTTCTAGTGTTTCCACGCGCTCTTTAGAGCTTCTGGTCAAGTCAGATTGCCTTTCAAGATCTAAGAGTCTTTGAAGAGTAGGCACACCTTGGGGATGAGCAAACCCAAGTGCAAATCCCTACCAAGACGAGCAGTCAGCAAGCCGCCCAACCTCTTCGAAGCCTCTGCTTCCTGCTCCAAAATGGGATAAGACCTATCATGCATGTAATCCCCATTTAACAAGTGTTGCTTCCCTCCTTTCCCTTTGCTTTCTCAAATCTCAGCAAGGAATATCATAATAAAAGATTCTGGAAGAGTCTTAAAGGGGACTCTGACAGTAGAGAAGATTCTGCGGTTTTTTTGTTTGTGGTTTTTTTTTTTTTTTTTTTTTTTTGCAGTACTGGGGATTGAACTCAGGGGCATTCTACCTCCCAGCTACACCCCCAGCCCTATTTTTTATTCTTTATTTTGAAACAGGGTCTCAGTAAGTTGTGGAGGGCCTCACTAGGTAGCTGAGGCTGGCCGCGAACCTGGATCCTCTGGTCTCAGCCTCCCAAATGCTGGGATTACAAGCCACCACGCCCGGCTCCGACTGGGTTTTGATGACAGTTGTTACTAGCATTTTGTTTTTAATTCCAGCATCTAGGCTCTGTTCTGGAAAGTTGTAGATTGTTTTGTATCTGACATCAGTGTTTGAGATATAACTTTATTTCAAGCACCTAGATAGAAAGCATATTAATTTACACGTAGCAACCATAAGATCCTAACAAAAGGAGGGACATCTCGCTGTGTGATTCTGCAAAATGGGTGTTCTTTCATGTTTCAACAACATCTCAGCTTTTAAAAATGAAAAAAACAGACTCCCCACCAAATGGCTTAGAGCTCTCACAATACCTTCTTTTGGAAATCATGACTTTCATGACATGACTTTAGGAAGGTTATAATCTTTATGTCGGGCTGTTTGCTCCAAACCCACTTGACAGATGAAAGATGACGATTCTCACATATGAAAAGAACCCAGGAGAAGATATCGGGCCTCATTCCTTCACTCTGCAAAGACGACCGAGGTTGAGGAGAGTTCTGTAGGTCAGCCCCACTGGGTAACGAGTGCGGCAGCCTTAGCGTGCTGAGCTAATTCTTCATGTACATTTTACGTCACCAGCAGCCTTTGGGGGTGGCGGCATCAGCATCCCCATTCCACAGGGGGATACACCAAGGACCGATGGATCGGAGGCAGAACCGAGCCTAGAGCCTCCAGGTCTCCTACACTTCACAACCATAACCCGAAACTAGGAAACCCCACAGGAGTTGAGCATCCCCAATCTGAAAATCAGAAGTGCTCCAACATCTAAAACTTGTTGAGCACCACCATGACACTCCAATTTTTTTTTTTTTTTTTTTTTTGGAGCATTTCAGATTGTCAAATTAGGGATAGTCAACCAGTAGACCGTATACAAATGTGACAAAATCCAAGAAACTCCAAATTGAAAATGCTTCTGTTCCAAGCATGAGATCACTCCAGGTGAAAAAATTTTCCACCGCAGCCATGCCAAGCAGCCACCCAGAGCCTCGCTGGTAGAAGCCGGGGCATTCAAGGCACACCTGGAGTGACTAGGCTCCCCGGCAGCTTTTGTGTCCATGTTCTAGGGGTTCCTTCTTAGCCTAGGAAGCTGTTCCTCCAAAGCTATTGTGTGAGTGTTCCTCAGGAGAGCAGGGACAGTACTGTCCCAGCTCCAGCTAGGTGGGGAGGGGGGAGTTTGGGGGGGGGCTTTTGTCTTCCCGGCTACCTATTCTACCCACTTACCTCTACATTTCTTTTTTCTTGGTACTGGGGATTGAACCCAGGGATATTCAACGTCTGAGCTACCCCCCACCCCTTTTTTTCCTTTTGAAATAGGGTCTCGAGTTGCTGAGGCTGGCCTCAAACTGGAGATCCTCCTGTCCTTGCCTCCTAAGGACTGGTATCACAGGCCTGGCTCACCCACCTACCTCTACATCTGCACCCCCAAATCATCTCAAACAGCAGCAAAGCGAACTCAAAGCAAGCACAGAAGCTGTGGCTGGAAGCTGCCAGCAGACAATGGTTTCAAAGACCAGACGGTGGAGATCTGCCGAGGAGAACCACACCTGGGCAGGACCCTGGACTACTCTGGACTTGGGTGCAAGAGCAGCAGCCTCAGACACAGCCTTGGACAGGAAGGGGAATTAAAATAGGCCACTTTTAGCTCTTAAACTTGGATTAGAGCAGGGGAAACTTACAATGAGCAGTTTGTACCCCCTATTTTTTTGTGTGGTACTGGGGATTGAACCCAGTGGCATTCTACCTCCGAACTACACCCCCAGTCCTATTTTTTATTATTTTGAAACAGGGTCTCACTAAGTTGTGGAGTGCCTCACTAGGTAGCTGAGGCTGGCTGAGAACCCGGATCCTCCGGTCTCAGCCTTCCAAGTACTGGGAATACACGTGTGTGCCACCACACCCAGCTGCACCCCCTATTAGTAAGTGGGCAAAGTACAATGGTGGGGAAGTAGGTTGCTGGTTACCAAACTAAAGTGCCACAGACTGAGTGGCTTCAAACAGCAGGAATTTATTGTCCCATGGATCTGCAGGACAAACACCCGACATTGAGCCTCTGACAGGGCTGGTTCCTTCTGGAAGGTCTGAGGGAGAATCTGCTCCAGTCTCTCTTGCAGGCGCCGGTACATCCTGGCGTTCCTTGGCTGTGGCGTGCTCAGCTCTAGTCTCTGCCTCTGTCCTCTCCTGACCTTCCCCTCCCTCGTGTCTGTGTCTTCTCGTGGACTTCACCGAAGGACAGAGGCCATTGCATTTGGGGCCTACGCTGATGCTCAGAGTTATAAGTGAGGTCACACGACGAGGCTCTGAGGCAGACACAGACTTTAGAGGGATACTGTTCCACCCAGGACAGGAAGAAATCAGAGGAAAGAGAAGAAAATAAAGGAGAGCAGCTGGGGCCTGGGACATAAGTTTCTGTGAGCCTTTAACTCCCTAGTCAAACAGTCCTTTACAGAGGAAGAAGTGAACAGAAAAGGCACATGCTTAGTTTCTTCTCCTCCCCCAGTTCTTAGATACTTGGTGGAAGGAAACCCCCAAAAGGTAAGAACCCAGGCAACCTGAGTGCCACAGCAGAGTTGTTTGTTTTGTTTCTCGGAGTCCACAAAGATGGTAAGTTCGGCACAGTCCGGCTCCTCTCACCCTTGAAAGCAGATCAGCAGTGCTTACGTGTAGAATCAAAGTGATCAAGATGACCTTTCAGAATCTGGGAGTGACAAATAAAGTCAATCCCGTCACAAATGCCACCTCACCCTGTCTTCATAGAAGCTCTATTTACTTCGGAAGACTCCGGGAGCCTCTCTTTCAGGGTTGCCTCGGGACCATAGGGACCCAGCATTTCAGGCCACGCCACAAGGTCTATGAGGAGAGGAGCTGGGCTTCATTTTTTTTTTTTTTTTTTTTTTTTTTTGCTTTTCCCAGCACATTTGTGAAGTGTGTGGGGGAGCCAACTAAAATTAATGAACTTTTGGTGCCAAAAAGAACGCGGCTCCCAATTCGGTCCTGAATTGCCAAATAGACCATGTGAACAGAGTCAGCTTGTGAAGAAAATAAGAACGTTCCGGGGGAACAGAAGCTGAAGACAGGCAGTCCTGACTCGGGAAGTATGCTGATCTAAAGATAACCCTCATCGGCGGAAAACAAGTCCAGACCCGCGGCTGAGTCAAGCACAGAACCGTCCTCCCCATCACCACTCGGCGCCTCTCTGCCCTCTGCTCCCCCCGCCTTCCACCGTCTCTCTGCAGGTCCCACTGTCACCTGCGTGTCCCCTCCCCTGCACTTCCAGCCTGGCCCAGCCTGAGACAGGAAGATCGCAGGTTCGAGACCAGCCTCAACAATTTAGCAAGACTTTCAGCAACCAAGCAAGACCTAATTTTAAAACAAGACATCTAAAAAGGGCTGGGGGCCTCAGCTACTTAGTGAGGCTCTCCGTAACTTAGTGAGACCCTGTTTCAAAATAAAGAATAAAAAAGAGGACTGGGGGTGTAGCTCGGAGGTAGAATGCCCCCTGGGTTCCATCCCCAGTGCCACACACACACACACACACACACACACACACACACACACACACACAAAAGGGCTGGGGGTATAGCTTGGTGGTAGAATGCCTCTAGGTTCAATTCCCAGTATCATACACAAAGAGGAAGAGGAATAGGAAGGAGAAAGAGAAATGGGAGGAATAGGAAAGAGGAAGAGAAATGGGAGGAGGAGGAGGAAGAGGAGGAGGAAGAGGAGGAGGATCATACCTGCTCCAACCTCAAATACCTGAATATGGGTTTTCTTCTAAAAAAGAAAAGCATGTTCAGTCATTTCCCCCCAGAATCCATACCACTCACCTTCTTGGTCTTCACCTCTACCTGGTATTTTAGCCCCACGTCCCACCTGCACTTGTTACCACCCACCTGACACTTTCGGCCCCCAAACTGCTTTCCCTAGGAAGCTGGCATGCTGACCAGGGAGCCTCAGGGCCTTAGCACCTGCCGTAGCTGCCATTTGCCAGCAACTGCCCCGGGGAGGACAGTAGGCCTGGCTCGGCCAGCACAAACTGTAATTGAAGCTGAATGCAATTAATTGTATAATTTTGAGTCTTTCCAGATTAATTCGACTAAAAATCACATCATGAAACTAGGGCATGAGGAAGAACTGCTTGCAGAAAAAAAAAAAAAAAAAAACAACCCAGACATAAAGTCTATGAACAATACTGGGTTCACATCCAGTCCTGACAGCTAATGGGGCTGGGGGTGGCGCTCCATGGTCAAGAACTAACCTACTATGCACAAGGCCCAGGGTTCCATCCCCAGTAAAATACATATATACATACGTACATACACACTTACATACGCAAAAGATGCAGAGCTACGCATGACAACAACTAGGATAACCAATAAAAATTGGCCAAATGCATAGAGAATGGAGACCATGTCCTTTTTGGGGGAAGGGAGGGGGTCTAGGGATCAAACCTAGGGACATTCTATTTCTGAGATATACCCCCAGCCTTTTTTTTTTTTTTTTTTTTGCCTATGTGTGGTACTAGGGTACCCAGGAGCATTCTACCTCCGAGGTGTACCTCTAGCCCTATTTTATTCTTTTATTTGGAAACAGGGTCTCACTAAATTGCAGCTGGCCTAAGTGGCTGAGGCTGGCCGCGAACCTGTGATCCGCCTGTCTCAGCCTCCCACGTATTAGAATTACAAGCATGCACCGTCATGCCTGGCTCCTTTATTTTGAAACAGGGTCTCGCTAAGTTGCTGAGAGTGGCCTCAAACTTGCAATCCTCTTGTCTCAGTCTCCCAAGTACTGGAATTACAGGTGCGCACCACCACGCCCAGCTTATCCTACAATTTTTAAAGTCTAGATGCTCTTGCAATTAAGTCTGAAAAGATACTAAGGTATTTTGATTCCCAGGTAGCCTAAATGGTTATATGTAAAGCCTCAAAAAGACACGTGTTTCCACTGAGAGGAGAAACACCGAGGGAACTGTAGAGTGGGCGTAAAAGAAAGCCCAGCTTGGCGTGGGAAGTCCTCTCTGATCTCCTTCCCAGGAATGCCCTGTTTTCGTCCAATTCAATTCAATGCAGACCATGATGGGGAAGGGAAGCAAAGGAGTCCAGTTGTAGAGGACACAGGAACAAAGAAAGGGGACGACCATGTAGGATCATAGACCGGCCTCTGTCCCGCCATGGGGTCCTCCTCCCACAGCCTCAAGCTTGGAGCCTTTCCAGGTCCATGACCACCCAGCCCATGGGAAGGGAGGGGAAGGAGGACTTCCCGTTCCATCTCCTAGGCCGCTGTGGGGGGAAAGAGTCTTGGCCTCCCGGCATGCTTCTCGACATCTACACACGGTTCAGCACAGCAGGTAACGCAACACCATACCTCCCATGTGGTTGGGGCTCAGAAAGGCACTGTGGCTTTTGAGAAGCCACCATTACAAACCCCATCATTGCTGAGGGTCACCATGTTGACTGTGTTGGTGATCCAGTCAACACAGAAAGAAGGTTCTGGAATCTACCCGGGGGCTTCCTGGACGGTGCTCTAACTGGAGGCACCTGGCTCTGTTCCTGAAAGAAGGCTTCAGCCAGCTGCGACACGCACATCAAATCTCCAGGTTCTGGGAAGGCGAGAGTTTCCAGAGGCATCTGAAACCTGAAGGCAGGATCAGGCAGTTCCTCTTTGCCGCTGCACACAGCCCTGCTCCTTCTCCCTCCCCAGCTCTCTCTCCCCTAGATCTGTCTTCCCTTCCTGTGAAACCTAAGAGCAGATTCTCTGTCCCAGAAGCATGCAGATGGAAGGTTCTAGAAACATCTGTGCTGTACCTGGAGCCCCACCCTGAGGTCTGGACTGTTAGCAAATGCCTCACGGGCCAGGAGGGAGAGCTGAAGCAGAGGCCACCTCGGGCACAGTGCAAAGGGAAAGCAAGAGGGCGCGGACACTTCTCTGGACAAAATGAAGCCAGCGGGACTATTTTCACACCAACAGAACCTTCCAAGCCCCGTGGATCAGAGGGTCGCTCAACGCCTTCCTGGGCTCGGTTGGAAGTGTCCCCACCACCCAGGCGGGTCACAGAGGACTTCATATAAATGAGGCGAGCGCTATGAGATGAAATGTCTGCGGAGGCTGTGACGGGGGAGCCCTAATCTCATTTACTTCCCGGCGATGTCCTGCTTTCGATCCAATTTTCTGGACAGTGAGATGGAGACAGAATCGAAATGGTTATTTGCCAGGAGCAAAAAAAAAGATATTTCTGTCCCCTGGCCTTTGTCTTTATTAGAGAAACCCAAGGTTCCTAACAGGACTCTGTGTCCTGAGTTTTGTTTCAAGCTCAGTGGCTGTGGGCAGGGGTGGAACAAAAGACAGAAACTAAGATCCATCCTTGCCCCGCCGCCCCATCGGCAAAGGGAGGCTTGATAACCCTGGCTCCCAAATGGAAGAGCAAATACAAATGCGATCGTAGAACCACCTGTCCAAAATACCTACTCACCCTCTGACACAGTGGCAGCAGGGAAATTAAAGTCTCTGCCGACATCGTCTAATTAGAAGAAACTGAAGCTTGTACCTTTCTCAGAAATAACAAAATTCCAACTCTGTATGGCCTGCATGTTATAAAACAAAAAGTTTAAAAGGATCTTTCCCCACTACTCGGGAGGCTGAGACAGGAGTACTATAGGTTCCAGGACTGCCTCAATAATGTAGTGAGGCTCTCAGCACCCTAGTGAGATCCTGTTTCAAACAAAATATAAAAAAGGCTGGGGGCATAGCTCAGAAGTAGAACATCCATGGGTTCAATCTCCAGGACCAAAAAAAAAAGTATCTTTTACTGAATTTGCCTCAAAGAAAAAGTGTTTCTAATTTTGTGTTTAATTAAAGAATAATCCTTCATTTTAATTTATAATTATATTCTATCATTAGAATCTCTACTTACAGGTCAAATCTGGAAACACCTCAATAGGCAGAGTTTAAATATTAAGAGGATTTACTAGCCAGGTGTTGTGGCACACTCCTATAACGCCAGTACTTGGGAGGCTGAGACAGGAGGATCGCAGGTTTGAGGTTAGCCTCAGCAACTTAGCAAGACTCTCAAAATAAAAAATAGAAAATAGGGCTGAGGATGAAGCTCAGAGGTAGAATGCCCCTGGGTTCAATCCCTAGTACAAAACAAAAGAGGACTTACTATGTAACTTCACCAGACTAGCGTGTATCCTTTGTTTTTTCTAAAGATGGATATCAATGTCTAATTTTCTAAATTTCATCATTTAATCAGGACCCCACTTAGCTAATGAACTAAAGACTTTAAGGAAGAACAGGGGTACACAGAACAGCATCGCTTGGTGGCTTTTTCTGGGTTGTCTGAAGCTCCTCACCTTTTTTCCCGGTCACTCTCCACTTTGAGGCAACAGAGAGACAGAGTACGGGCCATTCTGAAGATTATTCTACCTTCAGCAAAAATCAAAATTCCACTCAGCAAGGGACCCCCAGGGCGCAGTTCCAAAGAAAATCATTTCATCAGAAGTTAGAGCAAGGAGGCTGGGTGTGGTGGCACCTGTCTGGACATCTGTACTTCCAGCTACTTGGGAGGCTGAGGCAGGAAGATTGCAGGTTTAAGTCCAGCCTCAGCCACTTAGAGATTCTGTCTCAAAATAAAATGTGCTGGGAATGTTGCTCAGTGGTAGAGCAATCTTGGGTTCAAAAAAAAAAAAAAAGTTGAAGTGGGAAAAAAATATACTAGTTTGCATCGGTCAGGGTTTTTTAAATCAATTCAAGATATATATGCTATCGTACAGGAGCCCATGATATCAGATAACAGAAGCCAGTCCCTGCCGTGCAGAGGTTTAAGTGTGTGGCTAAAAGCCATGGCGGTCATCACTAGTCCACTGGACTCTTTTCCTATTGCAAGCTCTCCTTTCCTTCCTGTCCCCCCCCCCCCCCGGGATCCCTTTATTTCATCTCACCTCCCCAGGGGGGCCATCCTTGTAGATTCTCTGGTCCCTGCAGCTGACCACAGGCTTCCTCAGGAATGGCGATCGGGAGCCAGCACACGCTCGGCCCATGGTGTGGTGGGCATTCATGGCTGCCTAGTTTTACTTCACACTCAGTACTAACCCTGTAAGGTACTGTTGTCGCAGGAGGCTCAAATGAAGAAAGATTCTGCCCTTTCTCCAGCCAGCCTATCCAATCCTGGCAGCCCGGTGGCAGCCCCGGCCCCCTGTCCTTGGAGCCTAATCGGCATCTCCTGGGCCCTCCTCTCCCCTCCAGAACACGGGAGATTTTGAGGGCCCAGCATAAAACAGGCATACTACTCAATAAATGATTATCCTAGGAATTTATGATCTTGCCAAAGTTAATGAGGGATGAAGATGTCATTACAAAGTCTCTCTCCTTCCCAATGAAATTCTATCAAGACTATAAATGACGGCTGAAAAAAATAAATAAAAGGGCCAGGGATGTAGCTCAGCAGAAGAGCACTTTCCTAGCACACACAAAGCCTTGGGTTCAATCCCCAGTACCGTAAAAATTGGGTTAAAAATACACCCCCTCCCCACTTCCCAAAGAACAGCTCCTCCATGGAAAAAAAAACCAAACAAATTAAGAAATTGCTTCTTAAAAGTAATCAATAAGCCAGGTGCAGTGGCTTATGTGTGTAATCCTAGTACCTGGGAGGCTGAGATGAGTATCACAGCCTCAGCAACTTAGCAAGATTCTTAGCAACCTAGCGAGACCCTGTTTCAAAAAAAATAAACATTTTCAAAAAAAAAAAAAAAAGGGAGCTGGGGGGTGTAGTTTGGAGGCAGAATGTCTCTGAGTTCAATCCCTAGCACCACACACACACAGTAAGGTAATCAATAAGCCAGGTATGGTGGCACATGCCTATAATCCCAGTACTGGGA
>PVLC010047017.1:0-11239 GCA_004027655.1 Graphiurus murinus
TCACCATAGTATGAATAGAAATCCTCTAGAAATAAATTTCAAATCCCCTCCTTAATGTTATAGCATACTAGACACGGGAGCTCAGGTTCATTTTATGAATATCTATGCTTAGAATTGAGAAGATGCACCTAAAATGACCCTAGAGTCATAAACACTTTCTAGTTACATCTGATCAGAGATCTAATTGCTTCTCTCTTTCATTTGGCTATCAGTCTACTGATTAAAAGGTGTTCCTGAAACTTTACAGTATGCTTAGCCCATTCTCTCACAGGACACAGATAGCAAACTGCTAAGTAAGTCCATAACCTTAGCAGGCTTCTGTCTTATAAATCTAAAGATTTAGGAAGATTTAATTCTTTGAGTCAAACATGTAAGTGTTAAAGCTTGAATTTGAACTGCCTAAATGTCTTGCCTTGGATAGGCAATTAACAGAGCAAGGTTACTGACCTGAAACAAATGAGGTCTTTACAGAAAATACCTTTCTGTAATACAGTATATAAAATAGTAAAGAGCAAGGTGTGGTGGCACATGCCTGTAATCCCAGTACTTGGGAGCTTGAGACAGGAAGATCACAGGTTCAAGGTCAGCCTTAGCAACTTAGCAAGACCCACAGGTTCAAGTTCAGTCCCAACAATTTAGCAAGACCCTCAGCCACGTAGGGAGAACCTGTTTCAAGATTAAAAAAATAAAATAGGCTCTTGGCCTGGATGATCTCTCCTCACCTGCCTTCTCCCTCAAATCCCTTACTTTCCTAAATAAAACTCCTGCCTTTGTCCCTGGGGGAAAAAAAAAAAAAAAAAAACAGCTGGGGGTGGTGGCACATGCTTGTAATCCCAGTACTTGGGAGACTGAGACCATAGGATCCAGGTTCACGGCCAGCCTCAGCTACTTAGTGAGTAGCCCTCTACAACTTAGTGAGACCCTGTTTCAAAATAAAGAATAAGAAACAGGACTGGGGATGTAGCCCGGAGGTAGGATGCCCCTGGGTTCAATCCCCAGTACCACAGCAAAAAAAAAATTAGGACTGTATAGGGATTGTAGCTCAGAGGTAGAACACCACTGCGTTTAATTCCCAATACCACCAAAAAAAAAAAAAAAAAAAAAAAAAAAGTTTTTTTAGAAAGACAATAACTAGAAAATGTCAAAGTTTAAGAAGATTCTATTAAGTTGGGTGTGTCAGCACACGCTTATAACCCCAGTACTCGAGAGGCTGAGACAGGAGGAGCACAGGTTCTCCACCACCTCTACAACTTAGTGAGACCCTGTTTCAAAATAAATAATAAAAAATAGGGCTGAGGGTGTAGCTCAGAGGTAGAATGTCCCTGGGTTCAATCTCCAGGACCACAAAAAAAAAAAAAAAAGATGACTCTATTATTATCGTTCCAATTCTAGTTTGACTAATGATTTTAGATTGCTAAGGAAAGTCTGAAAAAATACCCCCTAAATAAGTTTTATAAGGAATATGAAACATAAATATCTATTTCAATCCTGTCCCCTAACCCACTGCATTACCAGGCAACAGAATACATGTGAATTAAAACATTTTGTTTCATTCTCATGACAGTTACAAAGTTATAGTTATATTCCAAACCACATAAAAATTTAATGATTACCTGTGGTTCAAAACCCATATCAAACATTCTATCTGCTTCATCTAAAACAACATACGTCACTCTTCTAAGATTTGTGACACGACCTAAGATGAGAAGAAAAAAATAAAGACAAAAAGAGAAACTAAAAACCAGTTACAATTCATTTTATGACTACCAAGAACTTTAAAAAACTGTAAAGGGAACTAAAATGCCTGACTTAACCAAAGGGGTACGTTAGGTATCTTTAAACAGTGAAAGAAATTTCGGTCTGTAATATTTTAATCTAGTGGCAAATACTTTCTGACAGTGGGTATATGAGGCCCTTTATTTTGTCAAACTCGTCTCTTGCATACCATCATAGGGCCTGAAGAACCTGTAAAATTCAGAAAACAGCCCTCTCCAAAACACATCATAAAACTAAGACTGAGATGAAGCATCGAGCCACATCAGCCATTATTTGACAGCATCACCTAGAAAAAAACATATTAGAGATTACAGCGTATGTGTGGAAAGCAAGTTCCAGTGCTAACTACTTCAGATGCAGAAAACTTCCCTTTATATTACTTTATAATCTAATTCCATATAGTTAGAAGCTTCTTAAGTGGGGAGGTCAAACCATTAATGAGAAGCTACTCAACATTAGGTAACTAACATACTACACAAAAATTTTAATACCAAATGTATTATATAAATACATTTTTATTATAAAAAGATACAACCTCAATCTTATTAAGTGCTCCCACTGGTTTAATAAATGTTCTTGGCTTTTAACCAGTGAAAACTAAACATACAGGAAATCTTTTCTGAAGGATTAATACAAGCATTGCTATCAACTGCTGAACCAATCACCTGGCAAAAACATACATAAAATAGTTATTAAAGATAAACCAAAGGGGGAAAGGTACAATTAATCAAGATGAATTTCAGGTGGAGAATTAATCAAAGCAGCATTGAGAAAAAACAAAGAATTATTTAAATCAGCATTCATCCCAAAACTTTCCATATGCTATACAAGCACAATACCTTATCAACAATTTCAATGTCACTTTGCCAACTTCATGTAGAATTAGAAGTTCATACAGAAATTCAAGCAGAATGCTATTAGAAACATGCATTACTTCATTTTTAATACTCCATTATGTATATACTGAATATTGCAATGGAAACCTTTGAAAGCATGTTCTTCAAAAAATAGAAATGAACCAAACAAGTGTTTCCTAATATTAAGTATTACACACTAACATTTGCAGCCCCAATTAGTTTTGCAAGGTTGGGAACAGCATTAAATTACCTACCTTTGGAGGCTTAAGTCTCGGAAGCCCAGTTCTATAAATCTTGAAGGGCCTTTCTCCACAGAAGTTAAATAATGTCAACAGTTTAGTAATAGTTTTGATAGGGAATAATTTAACAAAGCATAATATTTGAGCTAAAAACATGCAACAATTACAAAAGAAAATTTCTTGAAGCTGCAATATTTTAATTTATCTAGTATTGTAAAATACTAGTTCCTGTATAGAAAGTATAAATCTTATAACTAAAGAAAAGGATAGTATCTCATCCTTTTAAAAGCAGCCACGTGAAAAATGAGTTCAGAATATAAGTGCAAAAAAGATCAGATGGAGTTGGTTGTAAAAAGAAATCTTAAATTTAATTGCAAAAAATTAATGCTTAATGCTTATAACAATAAACTTGCTCCAATATAAATTTTAAGATATTACAGCTTTAAGAAGAAACACAGAAGCCTTTTGTTGGTTTCTTTTATCTGCTTTAACAAAAATGTGTAAAATTCAAAAATAAAAGGAATGAGAACAACAAAAAATACCTCCTACTTACCACTGTTAGCTGCTAACATGTCAATCATTCGACCAGGTGTGCAAACAATAATTTCAGCACCTCTTTTCAGCTCAGCAATCTAATTAAAAAGATGAAATTTTATAGTCTACTCATCACTAATGTTTAAAAAGATTTAAAAATATATCTGGCTGTTGCTTGGATCTATCAGTAAAGAGGTCTGACTAGAAGACTCTAAATGTCTTATTTAATTCTTTGGAATGTCGGAGAACTACTAATGGAATATGTAACAAAGGGCAGCATAACCACATGGTGCCATAAGCCTGAAACTAATGAAACTAAAGAATTTTTTTTGGTGGTGGTGGTGGTGGTGGTACTGGAAATCGAACCTAAGGTTTTCTACTTTTGAGCTATACCCCCAGCCCTATTTATTTTGAAACAGGGTCTCACTAAGTTGTGCATGCTGGACTCAAACCTGCAATCCTCCTGGCCCCAGTACAGGGATTACAGGCATGTACTGCCACTGTCAGCTGAAACCAAAGAATTTTACCAATTTTAATTTGCTACTATCCCTCAAAACCATGAAAGGAAGGTGAGTAAGGGGGGGGGGGGAACTCTGTGTGTGTGTGTGTGTGTGTGTGTGTTATTTTGAACATTTCCAGAACTTAATTGATCACAGAACTTTTTTTTTTTGGTGGTACTGGGGATGGAACGCAGGTGCATTCTACCTCTGAGTTACACCTCCAGCCCTATTTTTTATTCTTTATTTTGAAACAGGGTCTCACTAAGTTGCGGAGGGCCTAAGAAAGCCTGGCTGCAAACCTGCAATCCTCCTGTCTCAGCATCACAAATGCTGGGATTACAAATGTGCGCCACCACACCCAGCTGCAGAACTCAATTTTTTTCATTCGAAAGTATCTAATGACTATCCCTTAAAAAAGATTTGAAGAAATGCTAAACTAAAGAAAGTCAGGATTTATTTATAGTCAGGTGTGGTGGCACACATTTGTAATCCCAGTACTTGGGAGGCTGAGACAGGAGGATCACAGATTCAAAGCCAGCCCCAGCTACTTAGTGAGGCCCACTGCCAACTTAGTGAAACCTTGTTTCAAAATAAGGAATAAAAATAGGGCTGGGGGTGTAGCCCAGAGGTAGAATGTCCTTGGTTTCAATCCCCACTACCACAAACACATACACACACACACACACACACACAAAGATTTACTCATGTAACTCTTGCTAAAATCATTTAAGAATGCAGATGAAACTGTTATTAATGCATACCATTCATCACCAGCTTTGAAAGATGTCAGCATGCATCAAGACAATAAATACTGATCTGGGAATCAGAAGACCTATGTCCTGGGGCAAACTCTAGGTGTGACTAACCTAATTTGGTCAACTTATTTCATCCTTCTGAATATTTTCTGAACTATAAATTGAAAAAAAATATCTGACTTCTCTGGGCAAGAGAAGTAAAAATGACTCCAGTTGGGCATGGTGGCACACACCTATAATCTCAGAACTTGAAAGGCTAAGACAGGAGGATCTCAGGTTGGAGGCCAGCCTCAGGAACTTAGCATGACTGTTTCAAAATAAAAAGTAAAAAGGGCTGTGGGTGGAGCTTAAAGGCAGAATGCTCATGGTCTCAATAACCAGTACTATGCAAAAATATAAAGGAAAATAAGTATGTATTTAAAGTGCACACTGTGATTTTTTTTTATTTTTTTTGGTATTGGGACTAACCCAGGGATACTCTATCACTTACCTACATCCTTGGCCCTTTTTACTTTGAGAAAGGGTCTCTCTAAGTTGCCCTGGCTGGTCTCAAAACAGCCTGTCATACCAGTATTTGGGAAGCTGAATCAGGAAGATCACAGGTTCCAGGCCAGTCTCTGCAACTTATCAAGAACCTATTTCAAAAACAAAAGGGGGTGCCAGGCGTGGTGGTACACGCTTGTAACCCCAGTACTTGGGAGGCTGAGACTGGAGGATCTCAGCTACTTAGTGAGGCCCTCCTCAACTTAGTGAGACCCTGTTCAAAATAAAGAATAAAAAATAGGACTGGGGGTGTAGCTCGGAGGTAGAATCCCCTAAATTCAATCCCTAGTACCAAAAAAACAAAAAAGGGGGGAGTTGGGGGACTGGGGATGTAGATAGAATGCCTCTGGGTTCAAAACAAACAAAAATCCGCCTGTGTCAACCTCCCAGGTACTGGGATTAGAGGTGTGCACCACCATGTCTGGCTCAATGAGATTATGTGATTTTTTTTTTTTTTTTTTTTTTGGTGATACTAGGGATTGAACACAGGGGCATTCTACCTGAGCTACACTCTCAGTTCTTTTTTATTTTTTGTTTTGAAACAGGGTCTCACTAGGTTGCTAAGGCTATCCTCAATCCTGTGATCCTCCTATTTCAGTCTTCCTGGGGCACTCATCATTACAGGTGTGCACCATCATGTCCAGCCTCAATGTGATGTTTTGCTATACATATACATTGTGAAATGACTATCATAACAAGATAATTAATATATCATCATATAGTTACCAGTTTTTTTCTTTTGTGGTAAAAACCAACTTAGTGAGATCTGGTTTCAGAAAAAATAAATAAATAAACAGGTTGGGGTATAGCTTGTCAATCACCAGTACCACCAAAAAAAAAAGAAAGAGCCGGGCGTGGTGGCGCACGCTTGTAATCCCAGCATTCGGGAGGCTGAGACCGGAGGATCCAGGTTCGCGGCCAGCCTCAGCTACCTAGTGAGGCACTCCGCAACTTAGTGAGACTCGGTCTCAAAATAAAGAATAAAAAATAAGGCTGGGGGTATAGCTCAGAGGTAGAATGCCCCTGAGTTCAATCCCTAGTACCGCAAAAACAAACAAACAAAAAAAAAAAAAAAAAGAAAGAAGAAAGGAAAAGAGATGTACTCTCACCAAATTTTATTTATTTATTTATGTGCTCTGTGTGTGTGTGTGTGTGTGTGTGTGTGTGTGTGTGTGTGTGTTTTAACCAGGGACTGAACACATTCTACCTCCAAGCAACATCTCCAGTCCTTTTTATTTTATTTTTGTTTTTTAAACAGGGCCTCAGCCATGCATGGTGGCACACGCTTGTAATCTCAGTACTTGGGAGGCTGAGATAGGAGGATCGCAGGTTCACGGCCAGCCTCAGCTACTTAATGAGGGGCTCTGCAACTTAGAAAGACCCTGTTTCAAAATAAAGAATAAAAAATACAGCTGGGGGTGTAGCTTGGAGGTAGAATGCTCAAGTACCACCTCCAGTACTGTAAAAAACAAAAAAAACAAAACCAGAGCCGGGCGTGGTGGCGCACGCTTGTAATCCCAGCATTTGGGAGGCTGAGACCAGAGGATCCAGGTTCGAGGCCAGTCTCAGCTATCTAATGAGGCACTCCACAACTTAGTGAGACCCTGTTTCAAAATTAAGAATAAAAAATAGGGCTGGGGGTGTAGCTCAGAGGTAGTATGCCCCTGAGTTAAATCCCCAGTACCGCAAAAAAAAAAAAAAACCACCAGGGCCTCACTAGGTCACTAAGTCTCACTATGCTGCTGAGGCTGTCCTCAAACCTGCAATCCTCCTGTTTCAGCCTCCAGAGTATTAGGATTACAGAACCACCACCCAAACTTAGCAAATTTTAAATACATAATGTGGTATAATTAACTATAATCACCATATTGTATATCAGGTTTCCAGAACATATTAATTCTGTATGATATAATTTATTCTTACAATTATTTTCATGCCTAAATTTAAGATTTCTGAAGAGTCATTGTTCAAAATACTATAATGAAGCCGGGCGTGGTGGCGCACGCTTGTAATCCCAGCATTCGGGAGGCTGAGCCCGGAGGATCTGGGTTCGCGGCCAGCCTCAGCTACCTAGTGAGGCACTCCGCAACTTAATGAGACTCGGTTTCAAAATAAAGAGTAAAAAATAGGGCTGGGGGTATAGCTCGAAGGTAGAATGCCCCTGAGTTCAATCCTCAGTACCGCAAAAAAAAAAATACTATAATGAAAAAGTCACTTTTATTTTACTGAATCATTCAATTTGAGAAAAGCTGAATGTGTCTTTTATAACTACCTGCTCACTGATTCCTGTTCCTCCATAAACACAGACCACTCTAAGTCCCAAGGTCTTTGAAAACTTCTTACATTCTTTAGTAATCTGTAATGCCAGTTCTCGAGTTGGAGTCATGATGACAGCTGAAAAGATAAACATGTCAAAAGCCTAACCACCAAAATTCTTGAGATGAGGCTTTAAAGGTTATATTCAACCTCTGCAATAAATTTCAGATCTTAGTCAAATTTTTGGTTTTGTTTTTAAGCTTTATACCGGCAGAAACTGTGGTGAGGATAAGACATTTAAGAACATGCTACAGGAAAATAAATGAGCGTTAAATCCCATACTCAAGTCTCAGGAAAATACTTGGTTGGTTGAACAAAACGCAAATAGTTCTCAACTGCAAATCACAGAACAAAGAAAACCAAGTGACTCACTGTGTTGCAGAAGCCATACCGCTGATATCCGGAAACAACCTTGGTCTGAGGGGCTCAGACAAAGGAGATATATACTGTGCCCTACATTTCCAAGAAAGGAGATGAACAACTTTCCAAAACCCTAATCAAATTTGCAGAAGTCACCTCTGAGAAATCTGAATCTGAAGAGCTAATCCTGAACAAAATTCTGATACTACAGCCTTATAAGGCCACTAAAAAAGCTAGGAAAACACATTTCCATACTATCTTCCATGTTGAGTTTATATATCCACTAATATTGGGCTAGGAACAAACCTTAACATAAATAAACAGATAGATGCACGAGGGGTCTACCTGCCGAGTCAGAGTTTAAAAACTGAGTTGTGCCAGGAGAGGCTGTTTTTGTACTTCTGAGATGTCACTCCAGAGCTCTGAAGATTCTCACTCCACCTGCTGGTAAGGGGAAATCACCCCAGAGTGCCAAATTGATAAAGGAAATGTATATGAAGACATCTTTATTGTTATCACTAAAAACATTATAGAGTATCAGGTCATTCAGATTAATTGACAATGAATTATGTCAAAAAATAATTTAATGAGAAGAAATGTACCTATTGGCCCTTCTCCTTCTTCTAATGACCTCTGATCCATGATGTGTCTAAACATGGGCAACAGAAAAGCAATGGTCTTTCCACTTCCTGTCTTGGCAATGCCAATCAAATCTCGTCCAGACATTATTGCAGGAATTGCTTGTGTCTGGATTGGCGTGGGCTTCTCATAGCCATGCCTTAAAAACAAACAAAAGGAAGACAATGTAAGAATTGAGATCCCTGCATCCCTCAGAGTCCCATAAAAATAAGTCATCCAAAATGCAGTATATATCCATACAATACTATTTGGCAATAAAAAGAAATAAAATACTAAGAGTTTCTATGACATGGATGAACCTAGAAAATAATGTGATTATACTAAGTGAAAAGTCAGTCAGAAAGCACTACACATTATACTATCCCATTTATATGGTATGCCCAGTATAGTCAAATGTACAGAGACAAAAAATACATTAACGGATGCCAGGGGATGCGGACGCTGGGTGCAGGTGGGACAGGCTTGCAGCACCTGGGTCCTCAAGCCCCAAAGAGCAAAAGTTTACAGTCTCCACCTGACATCAGACTAGACACAGAAGGACTGGGAAGACATTTGATTTTAAGGTTCATAGCCTCACATTGGAACAAGAGTATTCAGGACACACACCCTCTTAAGGCTTCCCCCCAACCCACGGCACTACCCGGCTCCTCACAGGCCCAGGCCTGGAGCCTCAAGCCTCCTGCTCCTACTGCTCCTACCACCTCTTCGTCTTCGGGACCCCAGGGGCAGGAGAGTACCAGGAGCCCTGTGGGGTCTGGGGGGCTTCCCTTGGAGAAAGTAAAGCAGCCCATGAGTGCATTCATGGTGTGGAGCTCTGATCAGCGCCGCCAGATGGAATAGCAGAACCCCAAGATGCACAATTCTGAGATCTCCAAGCACCCGGGCGCGCAGTGGAAGCTGCTAAGTGAGGAGGAGCGGCCTTTCTTGGAGGAGGCCAAGCAGCTACGTGCCCGGCACCTGCGTGACTACCCTGACTACAAGTACCGTGCTCAGCTCAAGACCAAGAGCCCGGGCACAGGGTCTACCCACTTCAGCCACGGAGGCAGCAGCCTGGGCTGCAGGGCTCCGCTCTGGAGGCCAGGGTACACAAGCACCTAAGGGAGCAGAGGCTTTGGGTATCAGCCCCCCAACTACTCAACAACCTACCTGCCCAGCAGCTACAGTTCTTCTCAATGTAAGCCGGAGACCTCCTCACTGTGCTCCCTCCCTCAGAGTGACCCTAGGATCCAGGGGGAGCTGCTAACCCCCTACAGCCCCTACTTGTCCCCAGGTTCTCCCACCCGGTACCACCCTGGCACTCCCAAGCCCCTAACCCACCTCTAACCCACATGGACACTGCATCTTCCTCCTTCCCCAAACCACCCTCCTGTGTTGGACCACAGTTCAAAGGCTGCAGTCCTCCCACGAAAGCCAGGGCAAGCAAAACCACATGTAACACAGTTTGATGCCAGGGTAGAGGGAAAATAGATGACAGGTAGATGGGAAAAGACTGATTAATGAATACAGTTTTCTTTTAGTGATGTAAAAAACTAAAACTTCCAAACTTCATTTGGGAATGAAAAATACTAAAATCAGATGGTTGTACAACTCCATAAACATACCATTGAATATTGTATACTTTTTTTTCAGTACTAGGGATTGAACCCAGGGGCATTCTACCTCTGAGATACATCCCATCCCTATTTTTTATTCTTTATTTTGAAACAGGGTCTCACTAAGTTGCAGAGGGCCTCACTAAGTAGCTGAGGCTGGCCAGGAACCTGTGCTCCTTCTGTCTCAGCCTTCCAAGTACGAGGATTACAAGCATGCGACACAACACCCAGCCAAATTGTATTGTGTGTGTGTGTGTGTGTGTGTGTGTGTGTGTGTGTGTGTGTGTTACTAGGGATTGAACCCAGAGACATTCTACCTTCAAGCTTATTTTGGAAACAGGGTCTCGCTAGGTTGATGAAAGTCTCACTACTTGCTGAGGCTGTCCGTAAATCTGTCGTCCTCCTGTCTTAGCCTCCCAAGTACTGGGTTTACAAGCATACACCACCAAGCCCAGCTCGAATTGTATACTTCAAATGCTAAACTTCATGTTTAAATTATATCTCAATAAAACCATTTAAAAAAAGGAAGAAAAAAAAAACCTGCTGGGCGTGGTAGTGCACACTTGTAATCTCAGTACTTGGGAGGCTGAGAGAGGAGGATCACAAGCTCGAGGCCAGCCTCAGCTATTTAGTCCTCTGCAATTTAGTGAGACCCTGATTCAAAATAAAGAATAAAAAACAGAGCCGGGCATAGTGGCACACGCTTGTAATCCCAGCATTTGGGAGGCTGAGACTGGAGGATCCAGGTTCGCAGCCAGCCTCAGCTACCTAGTGAGGCACTCTGCAACTTAGTAAGACCCTATTTCAAATAACAAAGGAATAAAAAATAGGACTGGGGGTGTAGCTCGGAGGTAGAATGCCCCGAGTTCAACCCCCAGTACTGCAAAAAAAAAAAAAAAGAATAAAAAAACAGGGCTGGGAATGTAGCTCAGAGGTAGAATGCCCCTGGGTTCAACAGCTAGTACTAAAAAAAAAAAAAAAAAAAACTGGTGCTGAGGATATGGCTCAGTTTTAGAGATTGCCTAGCATGTGCAAGCAACCGGGGTACCAGAAAAAGAAACAAAGTAAGTCTTTCTATTTGAATAAAAATGTAACCTAGAGAAGTATTTGTTTGAAAGCGCTATTTTG
>PVLC010047018.1:0-11235 GCA_004027655.1 Graphiurus murinus
TTTGGGCTGAATAATCTTTGTTGTGAGAGGCTATTCCATGCATTGTAGGATGTTTAATAGCATCCCTAGCTTCTAACCACAAGATGCAAATAGCACTTCCTTAGTTGTTTCAACCCCAAATTTCTCTAGGCATTAACAGATGTCCCCTGGGGAGTAAAATCCACCCCCACTCCACTACTCTTGAGAACCAGTGTTCTCAAAGTTGCTGGTGGTTTGGACCAAATTGTAAAGGTGATGAAAAGTGATTGGAATGTAGATATATTTTTGAAGGTAGAGTGGCTAGGATTTGCTTTTGAATTTGATGTAGGGCTGCTAGAAAAAGCAGTCAAAGATGAATTAGATTTTTGGCTTAGTAACTGAAAGAGTAAAATTGCCTTTTAGTAAAGTAGGGGGATAACTGAAGGAGGAACAGATTTTGGACCTGTTAAGCCTGACAATTAGTAACCCAGCTTTGTCTCCTATATTGTCCTTAACAATGATCTGCTTTTTAAGAATCCTAAGTAGATCTTGTTATCTTTGCATATATAGTAACTTAGCACCGTGTCTAGTGTATAGAACAGGTTCGTAAATGGTGAATGGATAACAAAATTATTTAATATTTCCTTGAATGACCAGCTTACTTGCAATTTCCTAAACAAAGGTCATGCTTTTTCCTCTTTTGGGCCTTTGTTTCTATGATTCCCTTAAGGGTAATCTCAGTACTCTCTGAAAATTCTATTCCTTCTTCAATATTGTTAAATTTCCATTACTGTAATACATACCTGAGATCATTCACTTATAAAGAGAAAAGGTTTATTTTGGCTAATACTGTTGGTCAGTTGGCCTGTGGTGAGGCAGCACATCATGACGGATTGTGGGTGGAGTAGAGCCACTTACCTCATGACTGGAAGTGTAAGAGAGGAAGAGGAAGGGGCTGGGATCCTGTTATCCTCTGTAAGAGCATGTCCCAGTGACCTAGAACCTCCCACTAGGCCTCACCTCTTAAAAGCTCCACTATTTCCCACCAGCTTCAAGCTGGGGACTAAGTGTTTATTTAACACATGAACTTTTGGGGGGGAGTATATTCTAGATCCAAACTTTGACAAATACCCAACCCAAATACTGCCTCTTTGATGAATTTCTCCCTAGTGTTACAGATGTAACTCATGTTTCTCTTCTCTGCACTTTTTTGCCTTCTTTGCAAGTATATTTTGACTTTCTATTAGTTGTTTTGTGACTAAAGGGATTTATAAAAAAATCTCTGTCAGTGAGGTGTGGTGGCGTACACCTGTAATCACCTGTTGATGAGCACCGAGGTTGTTTCCCTGTCTTGTCTATTGTGAATAATGCTTCAGTGCCGGGCGTGTTGGCACACGCTTGTAATCCCAGTACTTGGGAGGCTGAGACAGGAGGATTGCAGGTTCTCGCCAGCCTCAGGTACTTAGTGAGGCCATCTGCAACTTAGTGAGACTCTATTTCAAAATGAAGAATAAAAATTAGGACTGGGGCATAGCTTGGAGGTAGAATGCCCCTGGGTTCAATCCCCAGTACTACAAAAAAAAAAAAAAAAAAAAGCTTCAGTGAACACAGGAGTGCTTAAGTCTCTCTGACCTACTGATTCTGATTCCTGGGTCATATAGTAATTATATTTTCAGTTTTTTTGAGGAGCATCCATACTGTTTTCCAAAATGATTTTACTACTTTAATATACCATCAATTGTGAACAAGAGTCCCCTCTTCTCCACATCCTTGCCAGCACTTGTCATCTATCCTCTTTTTGATAGCTCCTCTTAGCAGTTATGAGGTGATATTTCATCATGGTTTTATTTACTTATTTGTTTTTGCGGTCCTGGGGATTGAACCCAGGGGCATTCTATGAATCTCTGAGCTACACTCCCAGCCCTGTTTTTTATTCTTTATTTTGAAACAGGGTCTGGGATTACAAGCATGCGTCACCACACCCAGCTATATCATCATGGTTTTAATTTGCATTTTCCTGTTGATTAGAGATTGAGCATTTTTCATATATGTCTTGATCATGTATGTCTTCTTTTAATAAATGTCTATTCAAATCCTTTGCCCATCTTAAAATAGGATTATTTATTTCTATTGTTGAATAGTTTGAATTTCTATATATTTTGGAGATTAGCCCCTTTTCCAGTATATGATTTGCAAATATTTTCTTCTACTCTGTATGTTGTCTCTTCATTCTACAAATTGTTTCCTTTGTTGTGCAGAAGCTTTTTGGTTTGCTACAGTCCCATTTGTTTATCTTTCCTTTCCTTTCCTGTACTTTTCGGGTCACATCCAAGAAATTTCTACCCAATGTCAGAAGTTTTCTTGCTACATTTTCTTCAAGTAATTTTAGTTTCAAGTCTCACAGTTACATCTTTAATCCATTTTGAGTTGATTCTTGACTAGGGGTGAGATGGGTCTATTTTCATTCCTCAACACCATTTATCGATGAAACTGTTCTTTCCTCATTGTGTGTTCTCTGCACCTTGTTGCAGAGCGATTGATTGTAGATTTGTGGGTTTATTTCTTAGCTCTCTGTGCTATTTTATCCGTTGATATGTCTGTTTTTATGCCAGTATTGTGTTGTTTTGATCACTGTAGGATTTGTTTTTAGGCTACTGGGAATTGAAACCAGGGGCACTTTCCCACTGAACTATATCCCCAGCCTCCCCACCCCCTTTTTGGTACTGGGTTTTGAGTCCAGGGGCATTCCTTAAAGCTATACCTTCAATTCATTTTATTTTATTTTATTTTTTTGCGGTACTGGGGATTGAACTCAGGGGCGTTCTACCTCCGAGCTATACCCCCAGCCCTATTTTTTATTCTTTATTTTCAAACCGGGTCTCACTAAGTTGCAGAGTGCCTCACTAGGTAGCTGAGGCTGGCCGTGAACCTGGATCCTCTGGTCTCAGCCTCCCGAATGCTGGGATTACAAGTGTGCGCTACCACGCCCGGCTTATTTTTTGTTTTGAAGCAGGGTCTTGCTAGGTTGCTGAAAGTCTTGCTAAGGTGTCGAGGCTGGCCTCCAACCTGCAATCTTCCTGTCTCAGCCTCTCAGGTACTGGGATTAGAGGCATGTGCCACCATGCCTCTAACTTTATTATTTTATTTTATTATTATTAATTTTATTATTTTTAGTTTTTAAAAATGTTTATAGTTTTATTGGTGTATTTTAATTATCTATCATGATGAGGTATAGAGTGATAGGAATATACATGTACACAACATTTTTTGTGTTTTCCTCCAGATCCCACCCTTTTCCCTGCCCTTTCCTGTATATGATATTGAGATTGGTACTAATAATTTTGTGTATGTATATAGTATTATTTAAACTGTTACCTTCATTATCCCCCTCCTCCCTCTCATAAACCCTTTTCATCACTCTGTTGGAGTCTCTAGGCTTTTATCTGAGGTCTCTTTTATTACTCATTTTATCTCTAGTTTCCACATATGAGAGAAAACTTTATTTTTAAAATTTTTTTTTCTTTTTTACGGTACTGGGGATTGAATTCAGGGGCATTCTACCTCCGAGCTATACCCCCAGCCCTATTTTTTATTCTTTATTTTGAAACAGTGTCTCACTAAGTTGCGGAGGTCCTCACTAGGTAGCTGAGGCTCGCCGTGAACCCGGATCCTCCGGTCTCAGCCTCCCGAATGCTGGGATTACAAGCGTGCACCACCATGCCCGGCTTGAGAGAAAACTTTAAACTATTCACTTTCGGAGACTGACTTATCTTACTTAATAATATTCTCTAGTTCCACCCATTTTTCCTGCAAATGATGTAATTTAATTTTATTTTGAGATAGAGTTTTGCCGATTTGCCCAGGCTGTCCTCAAACTTGGGATCCTTCTACCTCAGCATCCTAAGTATCTGGGAGTGTGTGTATGTACCATCATGCCCAGCTTGATTGCTGTAATTCTGTAACATGTTTTAAAGTTTGGTAGAATGATGCCCCCAGCTTTTTTTTTTTTTTTTTTAAACAGGGTCTCACTAAGTTGCAGAGGGCCTCACTAAGTAGCTGAGGCCGGCCACCAACCTGTGATTCTCCTGTCTCAGCCTCCCAAGTACTGGGATTCCAAGTGTGCTCCACAATGCCTGGCTCAGCTTTGTTCTTTTTAATCAAGATTGCTTTGACTATTTGTGTGTTCTGGTTCCATTTAGAATATTTTACTATTTAGAATATTTTATAAGATGTTATTTATTTATTTTGTACTACACCTCATTTCAGAGAGGGCCCTTCGTTGGCAAATGGCTCTTCCATCTTACTACAAGAAAGAATGGCATATTAGATGGTGACTTTAAAATTCAAATCATCATTGTTGACTGATTTCCTCATACATTTATCTGGTGGTATCAGAGAATTGTAATTTCTATTCCATATTATAGTATTCTAAAAATTATTTGGTTGTAAAAGAATCAAAATCAATTGTTTTCAAACCATATAGATACTTCAATTATAGTAGTCATCAGTTAAATACTTAACCCTATTAGGTTGAAATCTGTAATCTCTAAACAAAACCAAAATTTTAAGTTGTTATTATTGATTGTTAGCCTTTGTAATAAAGTTAGCAGGTGTTGCAAACTCATGTGCCCACAGAGGCCAGATGTGTGGCCAAAAGGGCTTGGTTAGTTCTAAGAAGACTCCATAAACCAAACATTGCTGGCTAAGGTCCATGACTTGTAAGAATAATTTGTGAATTTATTTATTTATTTATTTATTTATTTATTTATTTATTTATTTATTTATTTATTGCAGTACTAGGGATTGAACTCAGGGGCATTCTACCTCCGAGCTACACCCCCAGCCCTATTTTTTATTCTTTATTTTGAAACTGAGTCTCACTAAGTTTCGGAGTGCCTCACTAGGTAGCTGAGGCTGGCTGCGAACCCGGATCCTCCGGTCTCAGCCTCCCGAATGCTGGGATTACAAGCGTGCGCCACCACGCCTGGCGTGAATTATTTATTTTTTAAGTCAGAAGATATATAAATGTTAGCAGTTAACTTGTGTAAATTTCAGCAAGTCATTTGATATTTCTAGGATTTAATTTCTTTCTTTGAAAGTACAGCTTCATCTCTAAAGTCCCTTCTACTACCTCATTTTATTCTGCCTTTTCATTTCTTTAGCTAGTTGTTTTTTCCTTGATTATGCTGTTAGCCTTCATTGATAAATAAAACTGCTGGGCATCTTATTACTGTGCCTCATTTGTGGTTCATCAGAAGGAGTCAAATTTAGCCAAGTTTTCTATCGCAGTGCCCACCATTGAAAGAGATAGTGGGTGAGCCAACTAGTTAGCCTTCTGTAACCAAACCAGCATTTGGTTATTCAGAACTGAAATCTAAAATAGCATGTCTGAATTTGATATTTCTTGCTCAAACTATTAGTGGCCCTGCCTAATTGATACATTGATACATTGTTGCTTCTTCTACCTCATCCTTTTTACTTTGTTTATTCAGTTTTCTAGTGCAGCACTTTTTAGTTTTGCATATACCAACCTTACCTATTAGTGATGATTTCCTAGAGGTATAGGTCATTTTTTGGTCATACAGGCAAGAGCACATGATGAATGTTTAATGAATATTTGAAGAAATGACATACTTTTTAGCTATGCAGGTGACAGAGATTAAAAAGAAAAACTAATGCTAGATGGCAAAGAGAGTCTGAATAGATGAGCCAGAGCTAACAAGATGAAATTTAATAGGATGACTCTAAAGTTCTGCATTTTATGTCTGAAAGAAACTATAACAGTGGGGCATGGTAGTGCATGCCTGTAATCCCAGAATTTGGGAAGCTGAGACAGGATGATCACAGATTTGAGTCCAGCCTCAACAGTTTTAGTGAGACTCTTCAGCATCTTAGCAATATCTTGTTTTAAAATAAAAAATAAAAAGGGCTGAAGTAGCCGGGCGTGGTGGTGCACACTTGTAATCCCAGCATTTGGGAGGCTGAGACGAGAGGATCCAGGTTCGAGGCCAGTCTCAGCTACCTAGTGAGGCCTTCCGCAACTTAGTGAGACCCAGTTTGAAAATAAAGAATAAAAAATAGGGCTGGGGGTATAGCTCAAAGGTAGAACACCCCTGAGTTCAATCCCCAGTATGGGGGAAAAAAAAAAAACCCAAAAAGGGCTGAAGTGTAGCTCAGAGACAGAGAGAGAGAGAGAGAGAGAGAGAGAGAGAAAGGAAGGGAGGGAGGGAGGAAGGGCAACATGTGGGCAGGCTGAAGGACACCTAGCATGATGCTATTCTCATGAAAATGGTGGTTTTGGCTGCCTAAGTGCAATGTCAGCCAAAAGGCATTGCAGTGGCTAAAGATTTAATGCAGCTTCAGGCTGAATTATTGGACGTACTAAGTATAATTAAAGGAGGTGATAGTCACACTATGTTATGTAGGGTACAGACTATACTTAAAGTATTATGTTCCCCTTGGGGTACCAGGCAGTAAGAATGTTTTTTGCAAATAGAACCATGTGTGGCAGAGGTTACTGTAGAACACTAACTTTTTCCAGTCTGAAATGAAGCAAGCATAGGAACTGAGAGTATTTTGAAACTTTTACAGCATTTTTTTTTTTTTATTAATTGGTGCATTGTAATCATACATCTTTGTTAGGTACAAGCTGATAAAGGCATATATACATACATTTCTCATTTAACCCCTTCCCCAATTCCCACCTTCCCACCCCACCCCCTCGCCCTCTCTCCTTCTCAAGTTCAGTTTAGTGATTGACTTTGATATATTTGTGAAAGTACATCATGTGCATTAGGGTGTCCCCCCACCCCGCTCCCTGTCCATCACCTCCAGTTAAGTCAATTACTTTGCTTATCTAGGGTTTCTCCTTTTTCATCTGGAGTCCCTCTGATGCCCCATCTTCTCCCTAGCATATGCATGTTAGGGAGAACATATGCTTTTTTACTCTTTGTGACTGACTAATCTCACTTAACATAATGTTTTCCAGTTGCATCCATTTCCCTGAAAATAACATGATTTTGTTCTTCTTTATGGCTGAGTAAAATTCCATTGTGTACATATCCCGTAGTTTTGTAATCCATTCATCTGTCGATGGACATCTTGGCTGGTTCCATAGTTTGGCAATTGTAAATTGTGCAGCTATAAACATAGATACACATGCGTTGGTCTGATAGTTTGGTTTCCATTCTTTGGGTAGATACCCAGAAGAGGTATTGCTGGATCATATGGTAGGATCCTTCGCATTCGTCTGAGGATCCTCCATACTGTTTTCCAAAGTGGTGGCACTAATTTGAAATCCCACCAACAATGTATTAGGGCTCCTACTTCTCCACACTCTCTGCAGCATTTATTGTTGTTTGTGTTTTTTATGATTGTATTCTGATTGGAATTAGGTGAACTCTCAGGGTAGTTTTGATTTGCATCTCTCTGATTGCTAATGATGTTGAACATTTCCTCATACATTTATTGGCCATTTGTATTTCTTCTTTTGTGAAGTGTCTATTTAGATCCTTTGCCCATTTTTTGATTGGGTTATTTGTTTTCTTAGCTGTGATTTTCTTGAGTTCTGGTACTGGGGATTGAACTCAGGGACATTCTACCTCTGAGCTATACCCCTAGCTCTATTTTTTTTTTTGCGGTACTGGGGATGGAACCTGGGAGCATTCTACCTCCGAGCTACAGCCCCAGCCCTATTTTTTTATTCTTTATTTGGAAACAGGGTCTCACTAAGTTGTGGAGGGCCTCACTAAGTAGCTGAGGCTGGCTGCGAACCTGGATCCTCCAGTCTGAGCCTCCCAAATGCTGGAATTAGAAGCGTGTGCTACCACGCCCAGCTCTATTTTTTATTCTTTATTTTGAAACAGGGTCTCACTAAGTTTTGGAGTTCCTCACTAAGTCTCTGAGGCTGGCCATGAACCTGTGATCCTCCTGTCTCAGCCTCCCAAGTGCTGGGATTATAGACACACACCACCATGCACAGCTATCTCTTACAGCAATTTGACAGAGTAATTTTATGTCTAATGAGTCTAATAGGGGGCTGGGGATGTAACTTAGTGGTAAAGTGATTGCCTAGCATGCATGAGTTCCTGGGTTCAATCCCCAACTCTGGAAAAATAAAAAAAAGAAAAGAAAAAAAGAAAGCTTTATCTTGTATGTCTTTTTTTTTTGCTTGATATTTTCCCCTTATTCATTTATTTTAATAAATTATTTTTTCAGAGTAGTATATTAGGTTTATGGAAAAATTGAGCAGAACGTGCAAAGGCTCTCCTCATCTCCTGATTTCCTTTATTATCAATGTCTTGCATTAGTACTACAATTGATGAACTAATATTGATACATCACTATTGACTAAATATTTTTTGGGGGGGACGACTGAGGATTGAACCCAGAAGCATTCTACCTCTAAGCTACACCCCCAGCCTGATTTTATTTCTTAATTGGAAATGGGGTTTCAGTGGGTTACTGAGAGCCTTGCTAAATTGCCAAGGCTGGGTTTGAACCTGCGATTCTCCTGTCTTAGCCTCCCAAGTACTGGGATTACAGCATGCACCACCACACCTGGCTTAACTGAAGTTTCTATTAGGGTTTACTCTTTGTTTTCTACATTTCTGTGGGTTTTGACAATTACATAATATCATATATCTACCATTATAGTATCATACAGCATATTTTCATTGCTCTAAAAATGCTCTGTTCTGCAACCACTGATCTTTTTTTTTTTTGGTACTGGAGGCACATTCTACCTCTGAGCTACATCCCCAGCGTCCCCCCCCCCCTTTTTGTGGTACTGGAGATTGAACGTAGAGGCATTCTACCTTCGAGCTACATCCCCAGTCTAATTTTATTTCTTAATTTGGAAACAGGGTCTCACTAGGTTGATGAGAGTCTCACTACTTGCTGAGGCTGTCCTCAAACCTGCAATCCTCCTGTCTCAGCCTCCCAAGTATAGGGTTTACAGGCATGCACCACCACGCCCAGCTTCCCCAGCCCTTTTTATTTTTTATTTATTTGGAAGCAGAGTCTTGCTAAGTTGCTGAGACTGGCTTCAAACCTGAGATTCTCTTCTTTCAGTCTCCTGGGATTACAAGTGTGCACATCACTGATTTTTTTCACTTTTTGCAGTTTTGCCTTTTCCAGAATGGCTTCTTTCACATAATAATATACATTTAAGAGCTTTTATTTATTTTTTCTTTTTTATCTTTTTTCTGGCTTGATAGTTCGTTTCTTTTATTGCATATTCCATTGTATGGACTTACTACCATTTATTAGTTCACCTTTTTCAAAATGAAGAACATCTTGGTTGCTTCCAGTTTTTGACAATTATGAATAAAGGTATAATAAACATTAATGGAGCCGGGCATGGTAGCACACACTTTTAATACCATTACTTGGGAGGCTGAGACAGGAGGACCCGCAGGTTCATGGCTAGCCTCAGCTATTTAGTGAGACCTTCTGCAACTTAGTGAGACCTTGTTTCGAAATGAAGAATAAAAAATAGAGCTGGGGTGTAGCTTGGAGGTAGAATGCTTCTGTTTCAATCCCCAGTACTGCAAGCAAGCAAGCAAGCAAGCAAACAAACTGATGGGCAAATTTTTGTATAAATGTAGTTTTCATCTCACTTGGGTAAATACCTAGGAGTGCAATTGCTGGATTGTTGAGTAAGTGTGTATTTTGCTTTGTAAGAAACTGCCAAACTGTCTTCCAAAGTGGTTGTCTCATTTTGCATCCTACCAGCAACGAAAGAGAGTTCCTATTGTTACGTATCCAATCAGTATTGGTGTTACCAGTGTTTTGGATTTTAGCTATTCTAATAGTTATGTAGTGGTATCACCTTGTTTTAATTTTCAGTTCCCTAGTAACATACATGTTGAGTATATTTTTACATGCTTATTTGTCTTTTGTATATCTTCTTTGGTAAAAGATTTGTTTGGATCTGTGTGTGTGTGTGGTACTGGGGATAGAACCCAGGGACATTCTACCTCTGAGCTATATACCCAACCCTATTTTTTATTTTGAAACAGGGTCTCACTAAGTTGCTGAGGCTGACTGAGAACCTGTGATCCTCCTGTCTCAGCCTCCCAAGTACTGGGATTACAGGTATATACCACCATGCCCAGCTGTTGGAACTTTTGTTAATTTTTTGATTGGATTGTTTTCTTATTGTTCAATTTTAAGAATTCTTTATATATTTTGGATACAAGTCCTTTATTAGATATGTTTTGCAGATATTTTCTCCAAGTTTATACCTTGTCTTTTCATTCTTTTAACAATATCTTTTGCAAAACAGAAGTCTTAAATTTTAATCAAGTCCAACTTCTCAATTTTTTTCTTTCATGGATCATGTTTTTGGTGTTGGCATTTAAAAAGTCATTGCCAAATTCAAGGTCTTTTAGATTTTCTCCGACCTTATCCTTTAGACATTTTTTGGTCCTACATTTTATATTTAGGTCTGTGATCTATTTTAAGTTAATTTTTGTGAAAAGTGTAAAGTCTATGTTTAGATTCTTTTTTAAAAAAAAATAATGCTAGTAGAAAGTGAGCTCCTTGTCCCAGCAAAGCCTGAATGACCATTTATAAGGGGATACCACATGGGGTGAGAAGGTGGGTAAGGTCAGATGGTATGATTATTAATCATTTAGTTTGAAAGGCTGTGTCCAAGGCAGAGAGAGGACTGATTCCTGTCATTGAACCTGTATAAATTGGAATGGACAGAGTACAAGGTCAAAAACACATTTTGTGTGTGTGTGTGGGGGGGGGATTACTGGGAATTGGACCCTGAGGCATTCTACTTCTGAGCTATACCCCCAGCCCTTTGTTATTTTTTGTTTTGAAACAGGGTCTTGCTAAGTTGCTGACGTGGGCCTTGAACCTATGATCCTCCTGTCTCAGCCTCCCAAGTACTGGAATTACAGGTGTGCAACACTGTACTTGGCTCAAAAGAACAACTTCAAATTACTTTTGAAGTTGAGTTCTTGGAGTACAGAAGATCTCTTTGTCCGTATTTTATCGTCGTCATTGTCATCATCTCGTGTGTGTGTGTGTGTGTGTGTGTGTGTGTGTGTGTGTGTGTTTGTGTATTTTTTTTTTTTTTTTTTGCGGTACTGGGGATTGAACTCAGGGGCATTCTACCTCCGAGCTATACCCCCAGCCCTATTTTTTTTTATTCTTTATTTTGAAACCGAGTCTCACTAAGTTGCGGAGTGCCTCACTAGGTAGCTGAGGCTGGCCGCGAACCCGGATCCTCCGGTCTCAGCCTCCCGAATGCTGGGATTACAA
>PVLC010047019.1:0-11237 GCA_004027655.1 Graphiurus murinus
TATTTATGAAGTAATTATGTGGTATTTTTGACACATGTATGCATTGTGTTATATTACATCAGGTTATACATTTCTATCTCCTCAAACATTTATCAGTTCTTTGTGGTGAAAATATTCAATGCCCTTTCACCTAGCTTTTAGAAATGCACAATATTGCTGTCTCGATTCACCTAACAATGCAATAGTACAGGAGAATTTCATACTTTTATAACTTCTTACTTCTTATAACTTAGTAACCATCAATCAACCTCTCTTCATCCTTTCCTCTCACTATTTCTCCACAATCTGATAACCACCATTCTACTCTCAACTCAGGTGAGATCAATTTTATTGTATTCTGCATATGAATGAGATCATATGGAACTTCTCTTTCTATTTATGGCTTATTTCACTTAATATAATTACATACAGTTTCATAGATGTGGTCATAAATGACTATTTTATTCTTTTCATGGCTAAGTATTATTCCATGTTAAGTAAATACCACACATATTTTATTCTTCAGTTCATTGACATTTAATTTGAATCTTTTGATGTTGGCTTTCCTAAGAATGTAAAGAATTCCCCTGACAAGAAATATGAGGAATAGTTTATGTAAATGTGTGTGTGTGTGTGTGTGTGTGTGTGTGTGTGTTGTTAAGAATTGAGCCCAAGGACATTCTACAATGAGCTACACTCCCAATGCTTTTTATTTATTAATTTTTGTTGTTGTTGTTTGGAAATGGGATCTTAATAAGTTGCTGAAAGCCTCACAAAGTTGCTGAGGCTCTCCTCAAACCTGTGATCCTCTTGTCTCAGCCTCCCCAAGAACTGGTATTACAGGCACCCACCACTACACCTCGCTTATGAAATCTTTCTAATATCCTCTTCTCTGTGAATTTTTCTATAGGACTGCCAAAACTTCCTAAAATGAAGTGTGAAGTAAATTATCTTTTCCATCCACTGAATCCTTGATTGGGATTTCTACTTGCTTTTACCAGTAAAATAATAATGAGACAGAAGCAGTAATGTGATATTCAACCCTACACCTTAGGAATTATATATATATATATATATATATATATATATATATATATATATATATATATATATATATATATATTTCTCTCTAGTGTTGTTTTCCATTACTATCAAAGAAAGCATCTAACCTAACTCACTGATCGGGATATACCTGGAATGCAATCGAGTGTTCACTGATTCAAGTAGGTCTGTTTCATTTAGCATCATTGCTGTCTAGATTCACCTAACTATGCAATAGTGCAGGAGAACTTCTTACTTTTATAACTTCTTACTTCTTATAACTTAGTAACCATCAATCAACCTTTCTTCATCCTTTCTTCTCCCTTATTTTCTCCAAAATCTGATAACCACCATTCTACTCATTGCTATAATAAAAATCACTGACTACAAATTAGAGAAAGAATATTTATTTTTTCACAGTTCTGGGTATTTGGGGGAGTTCAGTCCATGTTAAAAAAGGTTACATCTGTGAAGCTCAGATTATGCTGCAGGTAACAGAGAGAGAGAGAGAGAGAGAGAGAGAGAGCGCTCAAAGGCTCTGCTCTCTTGTCATGGAAACTGAAAGCAAAAGAAAGAGCATGGGAGGAGGAACCATATAATACCCAAGGCCACATGTCCAGAGTCTTCTCCTCAGCAGCCAAGTCCCAGCTCCAACATGGCTGCCTTGTCTACCTGAGGCCTAACATGACATTCGAAACCTAATCCATAACAGTCAGAATTAATTTTCATTAACCACTAGGATTTTGCATTTGTTCGTAATCAGGAATTTTGTGGCAATACTTGATCGAACTAACTGAGCTAACTACCTCAAACCAGATAAAGAACATAATGCCTGTAAGTGAGCTTTCTGGTGGCAATAAACTGTATTATCCAGGTTTTCAATGTAAACCTATTTCCTGAGGCTTCAGATAGCTTATTTGGAAGGTCTCATGACCCATTTCCTCAGAATTTCCTGGCCTGACATTTTTCTCCAACACTCTATGACACCGGTTCTCTCCTCTTTATTTCATCATATAGATTAATACATTCCTTCCTTACTCTTCAGCTCTGGGTTTGCTTTTTTTTTTTATACACAAAGGTACTTCATTGGGAATTGCTGAACAGAATCACTTAATCAGTCTCACCACTTCATACCTAAAAGAGGTGGCAATATTTGACCATGTAAATCTTTTCTGTCTCCTTTCCCATTTTTTGTAGATGAAAGTGAGCAAAAGATATGTGTGTTTTCACAATGACATAAACTTACAGATTCTTCTTTAGAAGCAGATCCTTCTCCAATCATCTTTATTTTAATGAAATATTTTTCCTCCTGCTGCATTCATACTGATGTTTATTGTATGTCATATATACATATGATCTATATTTGGCAGTTTATTATATAAAAGTTGTTATTGACAGGGTCCTGTAGTATTAGAATAAACAATTTATATCATATAAATATATATATATGATTTCAGATATTAGAAAAATTATACATGTCCCAAATTATTATAAAAAATATCTCCTCTACCAAATTTTGTTTGCAAAGTTCATGTTAAACTGGAAATGTCAAAGTGCATATAAAGGTAGAAAATTTTTAAAAGTGGAATATCTGAGTCAGGCTCAGAAAAAAACTATGCTGAAAACATTTGATCATGATTGGAATATGCCATAACTTCAATAAAATATATTTATGAGATAGTTTGATCAAATTTCACTTTTTTACAGATTGCTTTAGTAGCCACATGAAGATGAAATTGGAGGAATTATAGAAAGACCAGTGAGATGTTTATTACAATCATCTAAAAATAAGAATTTTGGTTGCAATTAAAATTAACCAACATATTAGCTACATTAGGGTGAGATTTAAATAGCCAAATGCATGCAAATTAATGGATTAATGTTGATGGAAAGAGTGACTACATGAAACTGGGCATGGTTTACACTTAAGTATGAATTAGTAGGTAAGTTGTTATACTTTCTATACTTCTCACAAGTTCAAAATATATGACTTTATTTCATAATTGCAGCTCACAGAAATATCAAATATTACTAACTAATCTGTATTATTTTAACAAAGTATGTTCATTTATTGAATAGATAACTGGAGATCTTTTTTCCTTATTTTTATGTATGCTTTTGTGTGTGTACAGTACTTAAGATTTAACCCATAAGTCTTCTACCTCTGTGCTACACCCTCAACCCTTTTAATTTTTTATTTTGAAGAAGGGTCTCACTAAATTGTTGAGGATGGCCTCAAACCTATGATCCTCTTTTCTCAGCCTCCTAAATACTGGAATTACAGGCATGTGCCACCATGCCTGGTTCCCCTAGCTCTTTTTACCTTTTATCTTGAAACAGGGTTTCACTAAGTTGCTTAGGGTCTTGAAAGATGCTGAGGGTCTCACTAAGTTGCTGAGGCTGTCCTTGAACCTGCAATCCTCTTGTTTCAGCTCTCCCAAGTACTGGGATTGCAGGCATAGTCCACCATGCCCATGGATTGCAATTTTAAAAGGGGGTTTATTTTCATGAAGAGTAAAATATATGCATTATATGCTACACATATTTGAAATTATCTAGTAATTAAATTGCAATCATAATTTTGGATTATTTTCTATAATTTTAAACTAATATATTTTACTATTATCTCATTTATGTTCATGATAATGAAGAATATATCTTGATTATGATCCTAAAATGTTTTAAATACATAAACTTCTGTCAAATCAATATATGTCAGTACCTTAGATAGTTAAGAACACCTTAAGGTTCTTTAATAGTAATGCTGTATATTGTACTGCTTTATAAGTCTAGAAATTTTCATGTATAATTTAACTATCACTGGTCATATCTTGAATTTATGTAAATATATCTTGGAAGTTTTGATTAAAATTAAAATAAAATGTAGAATTCAAAATGCCATTTAATACACTTACTCATTATAATCCTAGGTATAAAAATAAGACTTGTAGTGAACAGTAAGTTTAACATCAAACTATTGAGTTAATAGAAAACAATTCAAATTACTTTATTTGTGAGATCTTAAAGAATTATTGGAATTATAAACTAATATGCACAATATGATCACTCCTTAGTCTAAACATAATTAGTTTTTGAGTGAAGTTTGAGCTCTAGCTATATCAGAGCAAAGCATTGAATATCAAAAAGTTTTGAAATACTTAAAGAATTTTTTTCCATTTTAAAGACTACATTTTTGAAATTATTATTTGACCAACAATTTAGGTTTTACAAATATTAGCACCAGTGGTATTCTTTCAGTGTAATTTTTACCATTTTCGTAAGCACACATATACATACACACACATGCACATAAACACATATATACACATACATACACATACACACATGAGAAAATACCAACAATTGAGCATTAAAATATTTGTGGAGTTTGTTGAATATTTTTAAAGTCTCACACTGTCATTAATATAAATGAGAAATGGTAAAATAATGTGATTTAAAACTATGGGATATGTACACAATGGAATTTTACTCAGCCATAAAGAAGAACAAAATCATGTCATTTGCAGGGAAATGGATAGAACTGGAAAACATGCTAAATGAGATTAGTCAGTCACAAAAAGTAAAAGAAACATATGTTCTCCATAATATGCAGAAGCTAGGGAGACAGTGGAACATAAGAGGGACTCCAGACAAAGAAGGAGAAACCTTAGATGAGCAAAGGTGACTTAACTGAAGGTGATGTGGGGGGGAATATCCTAATGCACATGATGTACTTTCACAAACATATCAAAGTCAATCACTAAACTGAATTTGAAAAGGAGGGAGGACAAGGGAGTGGGGTGGGAATTGAGGAAGGGTTAAAAGACAAATTCATGTGCATGTATGCCTTTACCAACTTGTACCTAACAAAGATATATGATACAATGACCCAATAAAAAATAAATAAAATAAATAAAAAACTGAAATTAAAAAAATTAGTTCTGAAATTACTATTCAGTTTTAATTTCTCTTTTAGGAATATTAAACTTTCAGTTATTTTACTTGCCCAAATAGAGGTTACCATTCAAAAAGACTAAGGGATTACTTAAATTTCTCAAGGAATACAGGGGCAGGTCCCCTGATAGTCTCTTTAAAACACTGTACCATAATTAAATTTCCACCATTATATGGTGAGATCCTTAACAGAAACATCCTATTGTATTAAGATAACATTGCAATTTCTATATAATTACATTTAAATCTATTAGATATGCTCTTATCATTTTTCAGATGTTTGTAAATGTCTTTATCAAACTTTTAGTAATAACATAGAATGAAACAAGTATCCTCCTTTATTATATAACTGTTTGAAAATTGATTGTCAGTGAAGGGACCATACCTGCACTCTGCTAGGAATCTATTTGGTGTTTGGTATTTTAAGTGTAAGTAATTAGCAACATGAAAATCAAGCTAGTTCACACAAAAATATATAATTCTGTATCTCTCCAAAAATTTAGAATGTTTGGAAAAAATTTGCTCACATGCCTATAGAGTAACAATTCATCTGAACACCGTAGCAGTTGCCCATGTAAATAAACCATCACTGTTATCCATTTTCTTTCTTGAAGCTTATCTTTTCTTTTTCCTTTGTGCTTTTATTGATGCTTTATGGTCTCACAACATAATGTAAATCATGTTGATACTGACATACATGCACACAGCACTTGGTGCCCCCCACTTTGCCTCCCCATCTCCCCACTTCTCATACAGAGGGCTGGGACTGATATTAGGATTTTCACATATGTACACACAGTCATTGTTAGTATTTTCAATAATGAACCTCAGTCTTCCCCCTCTCCTTCCCTTAGACCACTTCCCTGGTTCCACTGAAGATTCTCCTCCATTATCTGGAGTCCCTCTGGTACCCCAGTTACTCCCTAGCTTTAACATATTAAAGAAAACATGTCTCTTCTTTCTGTGACTGGCTAATCTCTCTTAACATAATGTTCTCCAGGTCCTTCCATTTTCTTATAAACCACATTACTTTATTCTTCTTTATTGCTGAGTAGAGTTCCATTGTGTGCATTTCCAATGGATTTGTAATTCATTCATCTGATGATGGACACCTGGGTTGGTTCCATAATTTGTCTATTGTGAATTGTGCTGCTATGGACATGGGTATGCATATATTACTATAGTTCTCTGGTTTCAGTCTCTTTGGAATTTATACCCAGGAGTGGTATGAGTGGTATAGCTAGATCATATGGTAATTCCATTCCCAGTTTTCTAAGGAATTACCATACTTATACCCATAGTGGCTGAACTAGTTTGCCATCCCACCAACAGTGTAGAAGAGTTCCTATTTCCCCACATCCTCATCAACATTTATTTTTATTTGACTTCTTGATGATTGCCATTTTGATTAGGGTTAGATAGAACCTCAGCATAGTTTTGATTTGCATCTCCCTAATTGCTAATGATGTTGAACATTGTTTCATGCATCTATTGACCATTGTATCTCTTCTTTTGTGAAGTGTGTATTCAATTCAGTTGACCACTTGTTGATTATTTGTTTTTCTAGTGTAAAGTCTTTTAAGTTCTTTGTATATTCTAGATATTAATCCTCTGTCAGAGGGATAGCTGGTAAAAATCTTTTCTCATTCCATAGGCTTTCTCTTTAGACTCTTGATGATTTCCTTTGATGTGCAGAAACTTCTTAGTTTAATTCCACCCCACTTATTAATTCTCGTTTTAATTTCCAGAACTTTGGGGGTCTTGCTGAGAAAGTTTCTACCTGTTCTTATATGTTGGAGTGTTGAACCTATGCCGTCCTCTAGTAACTTCACCTCTGGTCTAACTTCCAGGTCTTTTATCCATCTTGAGTTTACTCTTGTAAAGGGTGAGAGATGTGGATTTAGTTCCATTTTTCTACAAATGGATAACCAGCTTTCCCAATACCATTTGTTGGAAAGATTGTCTTTTCTCCAGCGTATGTGTTTGGCCCCTTTGTTGAAGATCAATTGACTATAAGTGTGTGGATTTGTTTCTGTATCTTCTATTCTGTTCCATTTGTCTAAGTGCCTGTTTTTGTTCCAATACCATAATGTTTTAATTACTATAGTTCTATAGTATAATTTGAAGTCAGGAACTGTGATACTTCCTGCATGGTTCTTATTGCTGAGAATTGTTTTGGCAACTGGGTCTTTTGTTTATCCATATGAAATTTTTGACTGATTTTTCTAGGTCTATGAAAAATGACATTGGTATTTTGATAGGGATTGCATTGATTCTGTAATTTGTAGCAAGGTATGGCTACTTCAGCTCTTTACACATGTGATTTTTTTTTCCTGTAAAAAGTCATAGAATTCATGCTAGATTGTTTCTTGGATACAATAATAGAAATATCATATAACATGGAATCACAACAGACTAGCTCTTTGGTCTCCAAGAGTAAAATTGACATCCAAATATTTAAAGATTCCTCATATTATGAGTTCTAAATAAAAAAAGTGAATTTGGAGCAAAATGTATTTTGACAGAGAACAGAAGATTACCACAAAACAGGAAATACTCATGAACTTAAATGACTATAGGTGGAAAATTGACTGTCACCCATATTTATTTTTTTAGGTAGAGAATTGAAGTTTTCCCTCCTAAATAGAATATTATATCATACATATGAAGTATTAGTTCCTATATATGAAATGTTATTAAAGAGCTCATAAGAATAATTAGTGAATTTTTCTATTATATAAAATTTGTGTACTCTGCATGAAGTAGCAGTGTAAATTTGGACAATTTTTACTTACTATCTTAGAGTTTTACTTTGCTGACTACAAGAAAGTATATATAATCTCAATTTTAAGTGCAATTATAACAATTAGATAAATTGATTTCAAAATGTATTTACAATTGGTAAAATCTATAGGAAATAACACCTATTTTTAAACTTTCAATATTTATTGGACTCCTAGACATTGGTGTGGTTACAAAATGAAAACATTATCCAAGAAAAAAATGTAATTTGACCTTTCATTGATTACTAAAATAAATATTATATCAAAGTATTTCAAATGTATTTTAACATTCTTATAATTCTCTTTGAATTATATTAATAAGGAACAATTTTAAAATAGAGAGTCTATATCGTATATTTTATCACTATTTCATTTTGTTAGTTTTTTCTGAATATTCTGTCAATAATCTAACTTCTTAATATTTATTAAAATTTTAAGAAAGTCAACATAATTATACAGATTTTGCAAAATATTAGATGTCAAATGCATGGAACCTTAAAGTAACCAACCCTATAGCTATTTTGAGACTGATTCCAAGAGTGTCCAATTTTTAGAGTAATATATTAATATAGATTGCTGTAAAGATGGCTAGATATTTAATAATGATATTTAATTTTAAGAAATAATAAATGGATTTCTTACTATTAATTAAGCAAATGATATATATATATCATTTTATAGTAGACTATAATTATATTTATATTAAGTAATTGTTGTATAACCAAGTGTTTAATACTATACATATACATATGTACAAATATATGTCTATGCAATAGTATTGTGAAGCTTTTAAAAGGGCTTACAAATACTTTCTATAACACTATAATGTTTAATTATTTTCATAGGTGGCTAGAATCCCAAAGCATTTAATGCTATGCTACTATTCATTGAGTCTACATATATGATCATATATGTTATTCATTATGACAGTTTACAGGTAGAAGAATAAAACATGGAGAATTTTTTTCAGTTGCCCTGTGCAAAATGTTAGCCTTAGCTAAAATTAAACTGCTAAAACACTTACAGGTCTACTTAGGGATGTCCATGAGTGTAACTAGTAAAGAAAAATTATTCCAATGAGCATGACTTTAAGCAATGTGCTTGGTTGCCACTATATGTGAATGGCTAATAGTATAAATATATACTAATTCATGATTGATAACAAATGAATTGGCTAGAATATATGGACTTGAAGTGACAAGGAAAATTGAGGAAAAGATATGTTGAAGGTTTAAGGAAATTTTGGAGTCTCTGTTTCTTAAGTTCATCAATTGAAAATTCCTCATCCCATATTTCAGCTTTTAAATGTGTCTTTCAGGACCTCATTATCAAAGATGACCTGTTGAAGTTGAACATGTCCTTTCTTTTGCCATTCTCATATCATACTAGAGCTATCACCTTTCCCTTTCATTGTCTTGAAGTTCACTATATTTTATCATGTGGCTGCATGTAATGAGAGTGACCATGAATGATGCTGCAATGGTTCTCTGTTTTGCATACTTTTCTTCAGTTGGCAGTTAGATGTATGAAGCAATCTAGAATGTTCTATTACAAGAATTTCCCATGAAACAAGTCCACCTTTACCAAATTAATGTCAGACTCATTACTAAGTATCCTATTACTTCAACACCCATCTGTATCTCAAAACACTTATTTATTCACTTATCATTGTTTCACTGAGTACTGATGCAATGATCACTGATGAAATTTATAGTGATTATGATACAACTGAATATGAGATAACCTCTTAACACACACCCATGTATACATGCACTGACCAATAATAATGGTGCTATAGCCTAAAGAACACACACACTTGATTTTGTGTTCTGCTTTCTCAAGTTACTCCTGATGCTAGTACAGTTTCTTTCAGAAATCCTGCACTATATAGAAACATAAAATATTTTCTGTAAGTTTATATATATGAAAATTAGTTCATATTTTATTTGGGGGTAAATTAGTGAAAATAGGACTAACATACAATTTCAATTGTACACATATATGTATAATATTGCAGAGTATGGTCCACTCTCTTATATTAGTAAAAGTAGTGGAAGAATCTCTCCACATACATCAGAATCTTGACTGCTTCTCTTTTTTCTCTTTCTCTAGTTTTCTTTCTTTTTTTTGCATTTTATTTATGTGAATTATATAAAAGTAAATATCAGTAAAAATGACAGTAAGCCAAAATTATTTGGGGGAAGTATTATCTGTATAACTTTTCTCTTGTATACTAAATGTGGAAGCAGAAAAAAAATATTAGCCATATTTCCTTAATAAATGGAAAAAGGAATCCTGAATCTTATAATTTGTCATCACTTTGGTTTTATTAGCCATACAAATATCCCTTTGTTTCAGCATTTACTAAAATAAATGGATAGGAGCCAACCCTATGCATCTCTAATTAGCAGTTGTACTATAAAATATTTCTTTACTAAGAGAGTTTCATTTACTCAGATGGTTTATGGATTGCATTAATTAAAACCTTTTCCAAGAAACTAGAGACAAAGTTCCTTAAGTAACAAGACTAAACAATTAAAAATGCAGGTTTATGAAGGGACTTTTTCAAATAAATTTTTGTTCTATAACTTCTAAAAATTTTTCTCCTTTTTTGTAATAAAAATAAATTATCTCAATCTCATTATTTTTAAAAAGTTGTACAGACTCAAACTCTAAAATTTTCATCGAATTACCTTTGTATTGTTAGGAATCTTCAATGAATTCAAAGTACTTGTCTTATAAAACTTCATTTAATCTTTCTTTTATAGGCAATTTACATGTTTCTAAATTTCCTACATTTTGCTATTTATTTCTTTAATCAAATGTTATTAATGATATTACTAACAGCTGAATATGTCTTAAATTAGTGTTAGATAACATTTCTATATTGAAATATTTTAGCATGAAATTAAGGCCTCAAAAAAGCATTGCTTTATTGTGTTACTTCATAAATAGAATACAATCCTACTCATGAAAATTAATGACAATCTAGGTTTAATTTTTTAATAATTATTTTTGTGTCAATATATTTATTATCTCATTCCATTTTATTTGTACAAGCAAAGATAATATGAATCATCTAATTTTTCAAACCTGTTGAATGTAGAAAGGTTAAAGAGACAGAAAAAAACAAGGTTAATGCAATAGTATATAATACGCTTTGAGTAGATGTTAGTTGAATTCACTGTGTTTATACTAGATAAGTCAATTTTTCTTGGTATCATAAGTTGAATTATGCCATTATATTACTAATAAGGCTAAATGAATTATAGCTATTTGTATTTTTCCAATTGTTCTAAAAACTCTACATACTTTCTGAGTATGCTGAGAAGGAACAATAAATAATGATAATGAAAACGATAATGCAGAATACAAAGACAGACAGGTGAATGATTATAATATTTTTTTTCTATTGAATGACAAAAATAAAAATTAAAACACTCAGAAGAAATCCTTGTTAATCACTTTGGTTAATTTGTG
>PVLC010047020.1:0-11239 GCA_004027655.1 Graphiurus murinus
AGGACAGAAATTGTTATGGTTTAACAAGAGCACAGAAAGACATTCTAGGTGTTTCAAGCAGAGGACTTAATGCAGACATCAGATGTACACTATCAAGGGCTGGAGGAGGGTGCATCAGGGGTCGGTCGCTAGCTTTGGGGTGTGCCTCTGTCTCCCACGATCAGGAATATGAAGAGCATCTGCTTGTCTCAATGGACTCGCCCAGCACAGGTAGAATGACTGGGGACAAAGGTCACTGCAGAGACTCATATCTGGGAGGCTTCCACTCCTGCCAGAGGAAGATGAAATGATTTCTTTCTTCTTCCACCTTTCGAATATCATGTGAGTTTATCTGTAACATGAAGCCTAAAAAATGCAATCAGGATTCTGCTGGCAGGGGCATCAGAGAAAAAATACTTGTTGGCTTCCATCCTCTGCAATATCAAAGAGAGAGAGAGAAGAATTTATAAAGTAGGATGGGCGTCAATAGACAAATCCAATAGAAAATGTGAAGAACTTTCCTATGATATTCAAATGTTTATTTTAAAAAGTAAAGGGGTCAATAACTTGAAACACTGAGAGTAGATTATATTTGTTATAAGAAAAAATATATGTAAGAATATTGATGATGAGAGCCAGGTGTGGTGGCACACGCCTATAATCCCAGTATTTGGTTCATAGGTTCGAGGCCAGCCTCAGCAACTTGACAAGACCCTCAACCCCCAGTCCTATTTTTTTTTTTTTTGCAGTACTAGGGATTGAACTCAGGGGCATTCTACCTCTGAGCTATACCCCCAGCCCTAGTTTTTATTCTTTATTTTGAAACCGAGTCTCACTAAGTTGCGGAGTGCCTCACTAGGTAGCTGAGGCTGGCCGCGAACCCGGATCCTCCGGTCTCAGCCTCCTGAATGCTGGGATTACAAGCGTGCGCCACCACCCCCGGCTTCCCCAGTCCTATTTTTTTATTCTTTATTTTGAAACAGGGTCTCACTAAGTTGTGGAGAGCCTCACAAAGTAGCTGAGGCTGGCCAGGAACCTGGATCCTCTTTTTTTTTTTTTTTTTGTGGTACTGGGATTGAACCCAAGATTGGGCTCTGATCCTTTTGATTTTCCCAGTATGCCGTATAAACTCAACTGCCCTTTTCTTATGCAAAGGGATGCAAAATGCTGCATTTTAGTAAAGCCACCTGTCATTTTAATGTGAATAGTATTTCAAAGTGTGAAGGCTCTAAAGTGAATTCCTGCACAAGAAGTGTGAGGAAAGGCATTTGCAGGGCACTAGCTCTTCACCTCTGTGTACCTGTTGTGGCTACAGAAGCTGCAAATCTCAGGATGAAACATTAATATTCCAGCGGATAATGTTAGGTAAATAACAAAGCAGGCTGACATAAATTCCCTGGGTTTCCAGAAAAGTTAAAACCTTGATTAATTAATTCTTTATCTGCAGCTCCTCCTCTTCTTCTTTGCTTTAATAGCAGGAGAGAGATAATGATTATAATCTGAGAGATAAACCTGCATCTACTGAGAGCTGTATTTGGGCAACTCTGTGGTTTGGGCAGATGTTTTAAGTGAATTAAGTAAATTCATGTTCAGAAGACTCTGATCTTAAAAATAATTTCCTACTTAGAAAAGATAATTTCCAAGTGGAAAATAAAAATCCTCTACTGAGTTGTAAAGCTTTCATTTAAAATATGTTCACTGTATTTCAGAATTACTATGCACCAGGACACCTCTTGGTGCTTGAGATCTATCAATCAGTAAACAAAGTAGACACAGATCCTCACCCTAGAGAAGCTTATGTTCTAGTGGGGGAAACGACAGATACTGAATAGTACATACAATGAATAGATAAATTATACAGGTATTAGAAGGTGGAAAGGACTACTGACAAAGACAAAGTAGAGTGTGGAAAGGAGCCGAGGTGTGCTGGGGAAGCCAGGGTGGGCTAAGGTAACGAATTGGAAAACTCATCGAGAAGATGAATATGCCATGCAAAAGGCCAGGGAGCAAGCTGCACACTCCAGGCAGAAAACTAAAAGGGCTCTAAAGTAGAGATGAGTCGAGTGCTTGAAAAAAAGTCAGGAGACCAAAGTGTTTGGAGCGGAGAGCAGGGGAGAGCAGTAGTGTTGTGGGGTATCGCGCTCCCACTTGCCGGTCCTTGGCCTCCGTGATAACACGTGCCAGTCAGGAACAAAAGGCAGGAGTTTATTCAGGAAAACAAGGGACTCAGGAGACAGGTAAGGGGAGGTCTTCCAGGTTAGGCGAGCAGGAAGGCAAGAGAGAGAGAGAGAGCTTTTCAGTCTTTGTATAAACTTTTAAGAGGGGTGGGCACAGAAGCAGTTGGAACTTCCTCCTCACAGGTATAGGTGGTCGATAGGTGGGCACGGAAAAAGGTGGATCCTAAACTGGGCGTGGTGGTGCACGCTTGTAATCCCAGAATTTGGGAGGCTGAGACAGGAGGATCTGGGTTCGGTGACTGCAAGGGTTTGCTGGCTGCAGCTGGCTAGCTGAATTCCTCACCTGACACTCCCTTGGCAGAGAACTCCCTTCCTTCGCTCACATCCTTTTTCTGGGAGCAGCCTACATCCAATGACTGTTCTATGAGGAGCGGTGGGTGACAATTGGGCACCTCTGCTTCAATTCAGGCCCACTCAGAGGGGCCTACTATAAGGCCCCTCTTCCTTCTGCCGCTAACAGGGGCTGCTCCTTCTGCTCTGTCATAAGCCCTCTCCAAATAGACTCCTCCACTCCATTGTAGAAACTTTACAGATGGAGCATCTATAAAATCAACCAACCCAGAAGCACTGCTTATGTAATGCATGTATGATAGAATTGATGGAGGCAGGACCATGTTATGAACAAATCATTTACTTGAATCAAATCTACTCCCCCCATTAGTCAATATCAAATGATATGATCAACCTGCTTGCCTTTCCTATTCCAAATGAAAATAGCAATAATCAACTAGTGTTTGTTTTAAAACTAATAATATCTATGTAGGTAGAGTGTATATATTGATTGTTATGCAGTATTAAAATAATTTCTGCCTTTTTCTTTCATAAACACTTGGCTAAATTATTGTAATAATTGGAACAAATATTAATTTGAACAGGAAAATATAAAAAGTTTTTATAAATTGTTAAACATAGAAAAATTATTTCCTCATCCAGGAAGGGAGTTGATATAATTTTTTTTTTTTTTTTTTGTGGTATAGGGGTTTGAATCCAGGGATAGTCTACCTCTGATCTACACCCCAGTCCTGTTTTATTTTTTATTTTGAAACAGGGTCTCACTAAATTTCTGGATGTCTCATTAAGTTCCTGAGGCTGGCCTCAAACCTGTGATCTTCCTGTCTCAGCCTCCTAAGTACTGGGATTATGGTTGTGTACCACCACACCCAGCTGATGTAAATCTTAACATAGTGCACTGAGTAAACATTTACTGGTTCTACGTAACTCTGTATGGCAATTCAGATGTGCCCAGCCTTTGTCAATTCCATTGATGCCTTCATTCATTGGAGGCCAAATTTTACCTATGATGTAAAGACAGACTCTCCTGCAATGGGGTTCAGTTTCACATTAAGTGCACAAGTCTGCTTTTTCCCTGGATTTTGTTTACTTGTTTTGCTTTCATAACAGTGCTTCTCTGCTGGTCTGCATTGAGCTGCATCCTCATCATCTGTCCACTGTATTTCTCTCTAAGCTGGGTATCTTCCTCTAGTGTCTGTTTCCTTGGCTGTGTCACCTTTTGTATTTGGAAAACATTTTCATTATGAGCAAGCCTATTGTCTGCTGTTGTTCAGTTTGTGCACTGTACACAGTCTCCCCACAGAGAGGGAAGTGGGGCTGCAATTTGGGCACATTTTTCTCCCTGAACCCTGAGAGTGGCCTCTAACCAGTGTAGAAAAGAAAGACTCTCACTCATTTTGCAAATAAAGGTGTGCATTTTCCTTATTTTGCACAAAGCCCTGTAGGATTATAGTGACCCTGCTTATGAAATTTGATGAGAGGAAGAGCCTTCCCTGCAGGAAAGAAGCAACAAAGGACAAATACTTGCTTCTTCAAACTCTTTTGCAAGTGGGCACCATGCATGCAACTGAGGCTCATAGTGCATCTACCATGGATTTTGAGTTAGGATCTTGGACAATGGAGAATTCTTTCTGTGGGTTGGTGGAGGCAGCAACTTCCCTCCCAGAGGCAGTGGTTGCTCAGAGTCAGTGTCCAAGGATGGAAGTATTGGTAGTGATAACTCTGGCATCTGGTGTTTGGTGACAGGATGGGGTTTTCTCATATTAGTTCCAAGGACAGGTGTTAGCTCTCAGTACAGAACATCACTCTATCCCTGCGCACCTAGTTTGCTACCATCCTGGTGTTATACTGAGCTCCAATAACTTCTCAATCAATTCCTTTTTTTGGTCCAAACTATTCAAGTCAGTTTCTTTGCTGTGCAGCCAGTTTCTTGGAGAGGTTGAACTCAGTAAGATGCTAACATGAAGTCCTTTTATTTTATTTCTGTACATCATTTTCAGTCATGCTTTAATGTTGGGTTGCTTTCTGTCCCTTCACAACTTCTTGAGAAATACCTGCAACATTACAGACATTTTGGGTTTTAAAAATTCAAGGCCAATGGGACCCAGTTAATCGCTTGAATCCTATCTCATATTCATTTTATACTCTTCCTGTCCCAGATTTGATCAAAGTCGTGAATGGTCCTGACCTGGGAATTGTGTGTACTTTACGTCTCTCCTTCTCTTCCTCCTCCTCCTCCACTTTTTTCTCTTCTTTCATCTTTTGGACCCATCTTGTCTGTCTCTTTCAGAGTCAATTCAGATGTGCCCAGCCTTTGTCAATTCCATTGATGCCTTCATTCATTGGAGGCCAAATTCTACCTATGATGCAAAGACAGACTCTCCTGCAATGGGGTTCAGTTTCACATTAAGTGCGCAAGTCTGCTTTTTCCCTGGATTTTGTTTACTTGTTTACTTGTGTTGAGTCCTGGAAGAGGGATGAAGAAAGAGATTCACATCTACCACTTGGTCCCTGCTGCTGTGGTCCACACCCAATGGTCAGTCCTGCCTGAGGCAGATGTCTACACACTACTGAGGGCAGTACATGGTGGGCTGTCTGGGAGGCCCTTGCTGGGACCTTGTTGCACAGGCAACACAACCTGAGTTCTTCTTCTCCCTCCCCTTTCAGCTCCTGCTCCTTGTCTGTGCTCCTCTAACAGCAGGCAACTCTCTTAGACTGGGCAATTACAAGATTGCTTAAGCCCAACATCTCAGACAACATTCTCACCACTATAATCCAAAACACCTGACCACACAACAGAGAGGAAGGAATATTTATTTGCTCACAGTTTTGGGGGGGATTTGGGGTTCAGTCCATGTGAGGCCAAGGTCTGAAGAGTTCAGGGAATGGTAGCAGGAAGCAGAAAGAGAGAGAGAGAGAGAATGAGAGTGAGCATGGGCTCTGCTCTCACATCATGGAAGATGGAAGCAAGAAAGTGCCAGCAACAAGGGATTCAAGGACAAAAGCACAGTCTCCGAGGCCACATCTCCAGGAACTCACCTTCTGCAGCCACACCCCCCTGCCTAGGGTACCGTCCTGTAGATCCATTATGGATTTACACATGGATGAGATTAAAATTCTCATTACTTAATTACATCAACCCTGAGCATTAACACATGAGCTCTTCAGGGGGCCTTCTATATCAAGCCATAATACCAGATACCTCTAGCGCTGTCCATTGGCTCTAAGGGAACTCAAATTTTTGCCTCACCAAACAGTGGGGATTGAAGCATCCCATGGTTGTCCCTTTCCAATTTCTCTCCTTTTCACATATGTGACGAGAGATCTGCCTGATCTAAGCAGAAAGCTATCTAGGGGTGGAGATGCCAGCTTCCACTTTTGCTAGCATCTTCATCTCTCTGTTTGCTTCTCTTGCCTCCCCTCCATCTTTACCTGCCTCACCATAGGAAGGGAAGAAATGTTCCCTTTGCCTCTCATGTTGGGAAGGGGAAAGTCACCAGTTGGGAGATGACTTCCCTATGGCTGGAATTCTGACAACTCTTCTATAATTCTTCAGTGTTTTCCTATAGGAGTAAAGAGATAGGGGTTGGGATGGTGTGTGTGTTGGTGTGTATGTGCGGGGGTAGTGCTTGCTGGCAGTCTCAGAGATGGTTTTCTGATGTCTTTTATTAAGTTCTGTAAGAGTTTGGATCCACCATTTAGAATATGGGCCATTTACTTTCCCTGGCTCTGACAGGATAGGCACTAGAAAATCTCACTCTCTGTTATACTGGCAATAATGTCCTGATTGATTCTCAGTGCTTTCTCCGATGTAGCTTATTGATGGCTTAGCATCCATTTCCCCTTCCCAGTTCCATCCTGATTTACTTTTAGCATATTTCAACTTCTTGTTTTTTTATACTCTCAGAGGAATCATCTATCAGGCACCAGCCCCACTATGGAAGTTCAAAGGGCCAAATTCTTCCTGTTTTCCCAGGATAGCCAGGAGAGAATGTGAAACTTAAGTTCAGCCAATGGATGGCCTCTCCTGTGACTTTGATCTTGAGAGTGTGGTGAGAGGACTAAGGAGAAAAATGGTTCAAGTTCATTAATCTTTGTGGGGGGCAGCCTGCCCAGGCTGTTTCTGCTGTGAGTCCGTGGCTTTGATGCTTCCTTCCCAGTTCTTGCTCATTTTCAACTCTGGTACTACAGCTGCCCACTCTCCTGGGATCCCTCAATAACCAGTACTTGGGAGGCTGAGACAGGAGGATTGCAGGTTCAAGGGCAGTCTCAGCAACTTGGTGAGACTCAGCAACTTAGTGACACCCTGTTTCAAAATAAAAAAATAAAAATGGCTAGGTGTGAAGCTCAGAGGTATAATGCCCCTGGGTTCAATCTCCAGTACCCCAAACAAAACAAAGCAAAGCAAAAACCAACTATAACAAACCTCTCTTGGTTTCATATTTGTAGGTTAGTCACAGTTGGCTTCTGTTACTTGACAATAAGAACCCTGGCACAGGAAGCATTCATACTACAGATTCAAGGGGATGACACTACAGGACTTTTTTTTTACTGACACATATGTCTTTGTCACAGTCACCTTCAATCATCTTCTGTAAACTCCTTTTCATACATATGAGAGTTCTCATTATGCAGAATGCTTAGATTTATTTATTCCAAATTGCAACAGATTTATTCATTGTGTTGAATATTGCAATTAAAAACAATGTCAAGAGAAATCCTGGTCTTCACCTCTATCATTTTTAGTTCTTGCTATATGTTTCTTGTTGAACCACTTCCAAGCATGAAACCACTCCACAGGAAGTCCATTTTTACAAGAATTTCCTGGATAGGTCTGATTTCAACTTGAGAGCTGCTTCATGAACGCTGTCACACCAGGAAATACACTGGCAATGCATTTACAAACTTCCAATCCAGATACATTCAAAACTCACAAGTAATTTAGCACTTATGTAAAACAAAGTAGAATAGGACTTTGCTATTCAATGTGCAGTCCCGGAAACAGAACCATTCAGTTAAGAGTTTGACAATTGCAGGCCCACCCTTCACAAAATCCCTATCTGATTAATGAGTATATTAAATTCAAAAGGCATTGGTATAGAAACCATTAGAGGATATTATGAATAGGAGGAGTAAGTGTTGTTTCGTTAAACTTGTTCTAATTGTGTAAGTATGAAATAGGAATTTGGTCATGTTAATAAATGTACTTCTTACTGTGGATCACACTAATTTTGTTTTTAAACCACAGAGCAAAGGGAAATGAACAGATAAATCTGGAATCCCACTGCTGCTCCTCCTCATAAGAAAAGCAAGGTTCCCACACATCTGTGGAGACAGGTTACATGAAGGAGACAGGAGGTCACCGCAGCTCTAGTGCAGGGTCGAGGACTGCAAATGAGACTTTCTCATCCATTGCTCTCTTCATCTTTCTCTCTTCCAGTACCTTTAAAAGAGAATGATCTTTGTAAAAAGCTGTATAAGCATCATTGTTGAGAAGGGAATGTAAAGAAAATTTAGAACAAGAGGGAGAAGACTGGAATGAGAGTTGGAGGGGACACTCTTATACCAAGAACCCACTGTCCAGTTCTCCCCATATTAAAGATGGGACTCACTCTTGCCTGCCTTGGTGGTGTGAGGAGAGATGAAGCTGTGTTTCCCCAAGAACTTCTAAGTCTCTTCTAAGAAAAATCAAGTGCTACAAAGCAGATTTTCAATGTTCACAGGGAAAAAGTGTTTAAATATAGTACATTGTGAACTCTGAAGAGCCATGGTGGGTATTCGGAAGGTCAGAATAGACTGACGTAGCTCTGAGGCAGGGGACGTGGTGCAGAGGGCAAAAGCTCTGAAGTCAGACCTGGGATCAGTCCTGCCTTTGCCTCTTACTAGCTTTGTGACCATGGGCAAGTTAACTGATCTCTCTGAGCCTTCATTTTCTTATCTGTAAAACATAAATACATACTTCTTGTCATTGTTATGATTAAACAAGGTAAAAAAGTCAATGTTCTGCCATATTTATACTCTGAAATTCCCTCTCTTATTTTTTAAAAATTTGATTTACTAAAATTTGTTTAGGACTTTGTGTCTACATTCAGGAGGAATAGTGCTCTATTTTTTTTACTTGCTTGTGATCTCTTTGCTTGGTTAGAGGTTCATTCATTTTCTTCATCTATTCAAAGGACCAGCCTTTAGTTTCATAGAAAGTGTAACACATATTGATCAAAGTAGTCTCTGATACAGATAATTAATTACAGATAATTAATTCAAGTAAGAGTTAATAATTAATTCAATCAACTAACACAAAAAGGGAGGAAAAACAATAATTTTAAATGTTTTAAAAATTCAAGTCATTAATGTAAAACAATTTAATGAAGTATTAATAGAAGGAAACTTTCTCAGTCAATGAAGGGTGCCTATGAAACTCACATCTTACTTCATAATAATAGACTGCTTTTGACCTAAGATGAGTAAAAATGCTAAGATATTAACTCTTGTGTGTGTGTGTGTGTGTGTGTGTGTGTGTGTGTGTGTGGTGTGGTGCTGGGGATTGAATCCAGGGGCATTCTACCTCTAAGCTATATCCCAGTCTATTTTTTATTCTTTACTTAGAAACAGGATATCACTAAGTTGTGGAGAGCCTCACTAAGTAGCTGAGGCTGGCCGTGAACTCAGATCCTCGGGTCTCAGCCTCCCAAGTACTGGGATTACAAGCATGCAACACCACGCCTGGCAAGATATTAACTCCTACCACTTTTATTCAAAATTGTACTAAGTATCCTACCCTAGTTCAATAAGGAAAAGAAAATAAACAAAAGAAGTAAAACTGCATTTATTTACTTGCAGAAAGTCCTAAAAAGCAAAAATTACTAGAAGTAAAAAGTAAATTTAGCCAAGTTGCAAAGTATAAGGCTACTGTACAAAATTCCCTTGTATTCTCTATACTTTATTTGGAAACTAAAATTTAAAATTCTATTTACAATAACATCTAAAATAAAAGAAATTATAGAGAAATTTTAAAAATATATGCAAAATGACTATGCTGAAAATATAAAATATTGTTGTAAGAAATTAAAGAACACAAATTAATGGAGAGATGTAACATGTTCATAGGCTGGAAGATTCAATATCGTTTACATGTCAAGTCTTCTTAAATTGATCAGTGGGAAAAAATAAGCAAACTAACAGAAGGAAAAAATTGATCAATTGATTCAAAGCACTCTTAATTCCAAAAATGAGTTTTTTAAACATTGGCAAGCTACTTCTGAAAATCATGTGGAAGATATGAACCAAACCAAAACAATAACAACAAAAAAGTAAGAAGGGCTAAACAAACAGAAAATAGGAGGAGGAGAATTGGAAGACTTATTATATCAAAGTTAGTTTTATTATAAAGTTACACAAATCAAGACAGTATGGTATTGGCACAAGAATAGAAATGTCATCAAATGAGAAGAATAGAGCCCAGAAATAGACCCACTCTTATATGGTTAATTTATTTTCAATAAAGTTATCAAAGTCATTCAATTGGCAAAAATAACTCTCTCAACAAATTGTGAAGAAACAAATGGATATCCATGCCAACCAACAGTAATGAATTTCAGCTCTTATCTCATACCATATGCAAATTTAACAGAAAAGTAACTCAAATAGATCACAGACCTAAATATAATAGGTAAAATTATAAAATTCTCTAAAAAGCCATAGGATAAGATCTTTATGACCTCAGGGTAAGCAAAGATTATTTAGACAACATAGCAAGCACAACCACAAAAGACAAAAACTAATAAATTGAACATCAAAATAAAAAGCTGCCATTTGAAAGATACCATTAAGAAATTGCAAAGCAAGAAACAAACCTGTGCATGTACAAATGTGTAACAACACACTCCATTATTATATATAATTATAATGCACCATTAAAAAAGAAAATAAAAAATGAAAAAAGAAACAAACTTGTATATCTGCTATACACAAATCTGACAAAGGCCTGATATTCAATTTTTTAAAAAAGCTCCTACAGCCCAATAACAAATGGCTCAATTAAAAAGTGGGCAAAAATCTGGATACTTTATCAAAGAACAAATGGCACAGAAGCACATGAAATGGTAATAAACGTCTTTGATGTTCTCCATTATTCTCCTTAGGGAAACACAAATTAAACTATAATGAGATACCTCTGCCTACCCCCCAAATAATGGCTAAAATAAAAAGATAGCAAATACCAAGCATTGTGTGGATGTAGAGCAACTCTCATACATTGCTGGTGGGAATGTAAAATGATGGAAAAAGGTGGACCGGTCTCTATTATGTAGTTAAACACACACTTTGGCATGAGCCAGTGATTCCAACCCCTATGAGAGGAGAGAAAAACGTATGTCCACAAAAGGACTTGTGTAAGAATATTCCTAGCAGCTTTATTCATAAGGAAACACCCCCAATGTCCATCGATATTTGTTCCATGGGAAAATCAATTGTAGTATACCCACACAATGGAATTCTACTCTGCAATAAAAAGGAACAAACTTTGGGAAGGGACAACAACATGATGAATTTCAAAAATACGGTGAATGAGGGAAATCAAACAGAAAGGAGTAAGAATTTTATATGAAATGCTAGAAAATACAAATAGAATCTGTAGCTACAGAAAGCAATGCACTGGATCAAATATGAGTTGACTTCCAGGGGTAGATTTCAAGGAGAACCTTTGGGGGTGATGGAATTGTTCATTATCTTGA
>PVLC010047021.1:0-11237 GCA_004027655.1 Graphiurus murinus
TTTTTTTTTCATGAAAGTGGCTGTACCTATGTTTGAGGCATAAATGTTGACTATCATTATTTTCTCTTGCTGCATTTTTCCTTTTTCCAGTAAAATATGACCTGCTTTGTCTCTTCTGATAAGCTTATGCTTGAAGTGCTAATTACCTCATATCATAGTTGCTACTCTTGCTTGTCTTTTAATTTAATTGGAATATATTCCCTTTCTCCAGCCCTTCACTTTTAGTCTGTGACTATCTTTACTTGTAAGGTGTGTTTCTTTCAGGCAGCATATAGATGGATTATGGTTTTTAATCCAATTTGTCACCTCATGTCTTTTTATTAGGGAGTTGAGGCCATTTATATTCAGAATGATTATTAAGATATGATTTTTAATTCCTAACATTTTAAGGTTTAACTTCTGTTTGAGTTGTCTGCTTGTTGGAAATTACAGTTTCTCTAGTTCTGGTGTTTATTTGTTAGTTCTTCTTTGTGGCTAATCTCTTTGAGTATTTTCTCTAGTGCTGATTTGGAAGACATAAATTCTTTCAGCTTATGTTTGTCATGTAAGTTTTTTATTTCCCTGTTGATTTTGAGGGTTAGTGTTGCTGGATAGGAGAATCTTGGCTGCAAGTTGTTTTCTTTCAGAATTTAAAATATGTTGCTTCAGGCACTTCTGGCTTCTTCATGACTTTAGACTTGGGAGGTCTAAAGTGATTCTAATTGATTTGCCTCTAAATGTAACTTTGTCTTTTACTTTCATTGCCTTTAAGATTCTCTCCCTGGCCTCTACATTAGTCAATTTCATTATTAAGTGGCATGATGAACCTTTTCTTTGATCTTGTCTAAAGTGAGCTATATATGTTTTCTATACCTATGTGTTGACCTATTTTTCTATTCTTGGAAAGTTTTCTGATATTACTTCTTTGAAAATATGTTTGATTTTTGGGTTCTCTATTCTCTTCCATTGGCCTAAGTATTTATTTTTATACCAGTACTATATTGTTTGAATTACTGTAGTTTGTAATATAGATTTAAATCAGAAAGCACTATGTCTTCATCTTTGGTATTATATCTTGAGGTCATGGTCGTTATTAAGGGTTTTTTATGGAATCATACAAATTTTATGATTTATTTAGATTTTATGAAAAATTACATTGTAATTTGTATAGAGATTGCACTGAATTTGTGTATATATCATGCTGTGTAGAATTTACATTTTAACTAACATTATTAATTCTTCCAACCCAAATTACACAATATCTTAACATTTATTTGTGTCTTCTAAAATGTCTTCCAATGTTGTATAATTTCCAATGCACATATCTTTTTGTGTGTGAGAGTGTGTGTGTGTGTGTGTGTGTGTGTGTGTGATCCTGAGGATCGAAACCAAGGACATTCTACCTTCAAGCTACATCCCCAGTCCTATTTTATTCTTTATTTATTTTGAAAGAGGGTGTCATTAAGTTGCAGAAGTCCTCAGTAAGTTTCTGATGCTAGCCACAAAATTGAGATCCTTCTGTCTCAGCCTCTTCAAGTACTGGGATTACAAGTGCGCTCCACAATGTTCAACTTCATTGTACACATTTTTACTGTTTTGGTGACATGCCTAAATATTTCATTCTTTTTGATACTATTATAAATGACTGTTTTCTTAACTTCATTGCTATTTGATCCTATGTAGAAATGCAATTACTTTTTGTATATTGATTTTGGTGTCCTATAACTTTACTGAATTTATTTATTCTCTTTTCCTTTTTCTCCCATTTGGTCCTGGGTAGAAAAACTGTCTCATATCACCACTGAGCAAGGATGTAACTGTTTTTTAGCCATTTGAGAATCTATTTTAGGATTGAGTAATGCCCCAGTGACTCAGATGGGCATGACTTACTCTGGATTTTTGTGCAGGCAAGATTGTTCTCAGATTATAGCTGAGAGGAGATAGAGCTCAATTTCAGGGCAATTTCAGAATCCACATCTAGGACAGAAATCAGTGCCTGTCATTCAAGACACAAATTGAGTGACTCTTCCCAAGTCCTTTGGTAAATGGTTCTTCGGACATGACCAAGGCAAAAATGGGGTGATAGCTAAAGAACATGGTGGCAAAACAGTTTCCAGATCTGGAACTGAGAACACAATGGGTTAGTCGGCCATCTGTGCATGTACCTTCCCTCTCAAAATAGCCTTCCTATGTTTGGAGTTCCACTAGGATTTGACTACAAGAAACTGAAAGCTCCCACAAAGGCATTTTTCCCCATAAATGGCTGCAAAGTTATGAGAAAGGGATCTTCTATCCCACTATCTTGCCGATGTCAATCTGAAATATACTTTAATTTATAACATGTTGGACACTACTTCTGCTGCTCTTCTTCGATGTCTCCCAGGGTTTCTTGCATAAATTTTATCTGTATGAATTTTAAAATCAATTTATTTAGTGTCTAAAAATAAATGCAGTTTTTATTATGACTAAATAAAAATATTGACTAGATAAAATATTGGAGTCAATTGAAATTTTATGAAGTTTAGTCTATCAAATAATTTCTTTTTGTGAATGTTTCCTTTTTGTTCAACTATGTGGTGGTTTCTTTCATAAGTGTGGTACTGAATTTAGATTATTTTTTCTGTGTGAAAAATATCTTTCATTATATAATCTATTAGATATTATCAATGTATATAAATATTCTTCATTTTAATGAAAACAGATTTCTCTAACCACAAGCAACAATACCTATCTAACCATAAATAAATTAAGAGGGAAATTAAATAGGAAAGGGCTTTTATAAAAATGAAAAGAGATACCACTGGAATAGGGGAAGGAGGTTAAATTAGTGAAGAGGAGAAAGAAAAAATTAGGCTTGAGGAAAGAAACAGACAATTGATGCCATGGTTGTGTACAAATGTATCACTACCAATCACATTAGTATATATGGGGAGGAGAGATACACAGAGGGGGGTGCAGAGAGAAATGCACCAAGAGATGCTGTGTGAACTTGTCACTTTGAAAATCACTACCAAGTATACCTACAATGTAGCAAGAAAATTTAAAAAATAAAATACATTTACTGCAGAATTACAGACTATAATGGCCCTTGTATCTGAACACATTTTTTCTTCACTATGCATATTTTTTATGAACCCAAATAAAGTTTGTTACTTTCAGTCATGATTAGATATAGGACACACCCTAAAGATCTCATGTATCAATATTCAGGGTAGATATTGTTAACTCACGGAAGGTTTTAATTTTATCAATGGGTAAGTCCATTGTAATAGATTTGGGTGGAAACCTAGGTCAGTGGGGTATGGCTACAGAAGGTGGGTCCCTGGGGGTGTGACTTTAGGGATTTGTGTCTTTGATTACCTTTGCTTGCTCTCGCTTGTTTCTGGCCTTTATGATGTTATAGCAAAGCCTTGAGCTTGACCTCCCTCTACTTACCTCTGCTTCCATGCCCCCAGCCTCACATGGACTGAACTCCCAAATCTCCAAGAAAACTCTGAGCAAATAAATCTTCCTTCTCTAAGTTATGTGGTCAGGTCTTTGGATTATAGCAGTGAGAATGATGGCTAATAATCTTCCTATATTGATATAGAGGTAAGTATGTATATTGGAAGAGACAGTTTTGTGCACACAATCTTTCAAACTCTTCTTAGCTACATAAAAATAGAAATTATTCTCAGAATGCTACCTTATCAAGAAAAAGTCCCACTTCTCCACACCTTCACCAGCATTTGTTGTTGTTTGTGTTTTTGGTGATTGCCATTCTAATTGGGGTTAGGTGAAATAACACGATGGTTTTGATCTGCACCTCCCAAAAGTGATCTACAGATTCAATGTAATACCCATGAAATTACCAAGATCATGCATCACAGACATACAGAAATCAGTCCTTAAATTCATTTTAAACAACAAAAAGCCCAGAATAGCCAAAGTAGTTCTTAGCAACAAGAACCATGTAGGAAGCATCAAAATACCTGACTTCAAACTATACTCCAAAGCCACAGCAATAAAAACAGCATGGAATTGGCACAAAAACAGACACATAGGCCAATGGAGCAGAAAAGAAAATTCAGAAACAAACCCATACATTTACATTCAATTGAGTTTTGACAAAGGAGCCAAAAACATATACTGGAAAAAAGATAGCTTCTTCAACAAATGATGTTGGCAAAACTGGTTAACCATATGCAGGAAAATGGAAATAAACCTCATTTTCTCACCCTGCACAAGAGTCAACTCAAGATGCATCAAAGACCTAGAAGTCAGGCCAGAGACCTTGCAGCTACTTGAAGAGGGTATAGGGCTAACACTTCAACACATAGGCACAGGTAAAAACTTTCTCAACAAGATGCTAAAGGCACAAGCAACTCAAAGGGATTCCATTAAACTGAAGAGCTTCTGTGCAGCAAACTATCAAGAACTTCAACAGACAGCCCACAGAGTGAGAGAAAATTTTTGCCAGCTACTCCTCTGATAGAGAACTAACATCTAGAATATATAGAGAACTCAAGAAACTCATAGCTAAGAAAACAAATAACCCAATCAAACAAAGGACTAAGGCTCTTAATAGACAATTCACAAAAGAAGAAATACAAATGGCCAATAAATATATGAAGAAATGTTCGACAACTTATTTTTAAAACTGTTCTTTACCTTTATCCAGTACTTTATTTTACCTCCATTCATTTAAAAATTCTATAAGAATTAGTATTCAAGAAGCTTAGCTTTCATCACAGAAATGCTTTCTATGAATAATTCCTAATAGCATTACCTCTGCAAACAGATGCTTTTGATTATGATGCCTTCAATCTCAAGTTCTCTGTACTTTAAATAGCAGATCTTTTCACTAGTTGTGTTTACAGGTGCATTCCCCTGGCTTGAATTGAACTCTGTTTTGTACTAGGGACCTGATAAAGGAGAAAAGGGCAGGGATACAGATGATATAGTTACAGAGATTCCGGTGTTGTGGAAAACCACTAACTCTGGTTACTGAGAAAAATATATGTACACATGAAAAAAGATGTAAATACAGCTATAACATATATTAATATAAATAAATGATGTCATATTTAGACTATTGAAAAAGTTAATCTTTGCTTTTGCACATTCAAGCCTTTGTGTCTTATGTACTTAAAAGTTTCAAAGTGTGCTTATGACTATTAAATATATGCAAATTTAGCACCTAATTCACATGTAAGATATGCTTTAAACTGGAGTTTAGATTGGAGGGAAGTGGATTTGTAGGGAGAAAATGTGGTAGGATATATAGTATTCCTTCCCACGCAACTCCTAGTTTCCCCTAGTGGCCCCCACTTTGGAGTCATAGTTACCTATAGGGCTTGAAGTTCATTAGACTGGAGTAAATCATCCCACCCAGCACATTGATACTTTAATGATAGAGGGGGAAGACAATTTAGCTGGAGAGTGCCTGTGCTCATTTATTCCACAATAGTCATTGCTTGATAAATTAAGCTAATCCTCTACAGAAATGTTCCAATCACCTCTGTAATTATTCACTATATGGAAACACAATGGATGTGGCCTTAATTATGTGCTAAAAGATACAAAGTCTGAAATGCATTGTTATCTATATAAAATGGCAAGGCACTATGTATTCATGAAATCTAAGATTATTTTTAGTGTGAAATGGTTTTGAAGGTCATAAGCAAACTTGCAATGTTACTGATAAGACCTATTCTCATGTTCCCTTTCTATATAATGGCATAAATAGGTTAGATATAAAAGCCATTTCCCATGGTTAGAATTTTAAATGTGTTAAATTTCAGTATGCTGAAATTCTTAGTCATATAAAAAATTTAAATTATGTTATTACCACTAGCATTTCCTCCCTTAAACAATCTGTGTGATTTATACTATCAGAAGAAAAAAATGAAGAAGCTCTAAATTAAGGCCACTGGATTAATAATTGTGACTTATATCAGAGGCAATTTTAGCCTGGCTAATTTTTTATATCTGCTCAATTAACCTCATCGTGCTTTAGAACAAAAGGCAGCATGATGAGTGTCATTTAAATTAAACAAATGCCATTTATCTGTCAAGATACTGACTTATATCAGCCACTCTAAGCCAAGACCACAGTATCAAATGGAGTGGACAAGAAATGGGCTGCTAAAATTTAATTCTCCAGCATTTTATAAATTGTGCATAGCATAATATGTGAAGCTTATTATTTAATGAGTTATGTGAGATCATCTAGAAGATGAGGACTAGGTTATTTATACAGTATCACTTGTAAAATACCTAATTCATATTCTGATGTGATCCTACTCAATGGAAAGAGGGACCTTCTAGGAATGATATCAATGATTTATAATTACACATTATTCCCTTCATTTTTATATATAGTACATTTGGTTTCAGAAATTGGAAAACATACATCATTATATTAGCTGTCTGAAAAACTTTCTATTTAGCAACTACAGTTACCAGTGCTGCTTTCCCAGTATAGTGTTCCAATTCCAACTAGGCACAGAACATGAAGGAGATTAATTGGATATCATTATAATTTACTAGAAAATGTAATTATTCCTACTTAGCATTCATACTCTTTAGATGGATAGATATCATACATTTTTAAATCATTATCTCTGTTTTATAGTGGATAATTCATCTATTTTAGTCTAATTTCATTTTAAATAGTTTAAAATAAAAGTATTTACCAAATCAAATTAGGATAAACATTCATACCACAATTTTGAATATATTCAACTATATTTTAATTTTTGTTCTGAAATTTCAACACACATTTTGACATAGAAATGTTTTTATCTTTGTCCAATAATATAAAGCTTTCTTTAGATAACCTGTATTAAACCAGGAGACCACATAGCCAGTCTCTGAGTGATCCCAGACTAAGACTCAGATGTGTGCAATGAATATCTCTGATGACCTACTGGTAACAGTAAGGTAGAGGCTGATATAGAAGCAGAACCTGACAGTTTCCTGAATTTTGGCTTAAGCTAGTAGGTCCAGCATCAGAAGATGTTGACCAGCTGTCCTTCAGTATTTCCCCCAAATTGGTCCTATAGAATCAAGTTCAAACCAGTAATCAGGATCCTATATGTTAAGCTATATCTCCATAAATTTCTGTGGAAAATTGACAGTCATACAGGAAGGAATTATGAATTGGAGGTAGCAATCATGCTACTGATGAATATAGTATTAATGATGGAACTTCTACTGGTTCTTATCAGGAGAACCAGTCATTATTCCTAATTACAGAAAAAGTGGTAAATTTAGAATATTTGGGGAACAGACCTGACACTTTGGATATTAGCAATATATAGTAACAGATTAGGAGAAGGGAAAATTTGTATTTTTATATTGCGTTTTTATTTTCTAAGCATATTTCAAAGAATCACTCAAAGGTGATTCTAACTGGAGAATGAATAAACCAAATAATATTATTTATAAATATTTCATAATGCATCCAACTATTGTGTACAATTATAATTCACCAATAAAATCTTTTGGAAGGTCTCTAAAAGGTCCATGGAAACACAACTAGGAACTTTAGAGATGTGGATGGTATTAATAATTTCTTACTCCCAAACCACAGTGGTATAGAAAACAATAGCCCAGGAAATTAGTGTTGTATTTATAAATGGTAGTTTATAATGGCTGACTAAAATTATTTTGTAAGAACATTTATCATGATATTAAAATGTCTAACATTCTATGTAACCTCCTAGAACCAATGCTTTACTGAAGATCTGAACAACATAGAATATACTGCAAAGATATTCAGGTGTGTTTTCTTCAGATTTCTACTAACATATGCTAGTGTCAGGTCCCCACTCATTTATTATTGGAAATAAGTGGTAAATTATTAAGAATATACATAAGTTAGCTTCTCCAAAATTGACAGGAATGAGAATTATTTTGATCACTTATAATTAGTGAAAAATTATTTTATGCATTGCTTTTGAACTAAAAACAACAAAATTACATGATTTGAATTGTATATTTACTTAGAAACAAATTTAAATATGTATGTTCATTCATAAAGAAATGATTGCTGAAATATAACTCTATTAGGAAGAACAAAAAATGAAATCAAAGTAATAGGTCCTCATTTATCTATGTAATACAGAGAAACATCTCCAAAGGACACATTACATTAATATATTTTTTCAGAGAGGATGACATTTTATTCTATGTCACATATTTTCATTTTACAATATTTTATTAGATAGAAAGATAGTCAAAGAAATTCCAGTAAAATATAACAGAAAGTAATTAAATTTTATATGCTAGGATAGTAGAAATTACAGAGGAAAATAGTAGAATTGTCTGGGAAAGGCAGTCTTCAGTGAAATTGGGGTTGATTATCAGGCAAAAAAGAAGGCACAAGGCCAGAGAGGGAGAAATAAAATTTTAAAGAGAAAAATAATTAGAGACATTACAACTATGAATTACATAGAATTCCAAAATCTATGTGCCAAAATCTTGTACTGGATTACTATTAAGTTTTATTTATTGTGTAATCCTTATTTTTATTTGTTGTTTTAAGAAATATCTAATATGTTGCATTCAGAAGAGAAAAAATACTCTAATCAATGATTTGCTTTATGTATAAAAAATATGGTAGAGTGAGAGAGTAGCATATTTGACTTCTTTGGTATAAATATTCAAAAAGAGGTATTTGTAGTACAAATTCAAGACATTTTATGATTTCTATAATTATAGAATTCTGGACTTTTTTCTTCAAGATGTAGCATTTAGGTGTGCTACTATTCTCAAATACAGAACAGTAATAGGTTTTTTAAATGACGGATAGAAGAGACATATACTAAGATTTACAAAATAGTCATCTTCTGTGAACCAAATAGAACAGAAATGCAAAGTGGTACACTGTAAAATTAGCTGAAACCGTATGCATGCTGGCTTCCATTTTGTCTGAAAAAAAATTAGACAAACGCAGTTTTAAATTTCCTCCGTAGAGTAAAAGTGATAGAAATTGTTCTTTGCAAGAATCAAGTTGATGCTTGAAACAAAGCTTGATATAGAGCTCGAGGGTTTGGAAAATAATTCTGAAGAAATTCACTTCAATTCTTTGCCTGGAGCTAATCTTATATGAAGCTATAGAGGCAAAGGAACAGCAAAGTCTCATGGCCAGTAATTCAAGAAGCCTCATAGATTAGTGAGAAAAAATTCCAGTATCATTTTATAGGAAGAACACTATCAATAAATGACCTACTTAGAAACTTCATATCTAAAAATAACAAGTATGAATAATTGAAAAGAAAAGCAAAAGATATATTGATCTCACAAAAAGCATGAAAGGGAGAGAAGTAAGTCTACAAAGAACCTTTCAAACAGAAGAATATATCAAATGTCATCAGTGACAGAAAATGAAACCAATAGTTGATTAGTTTATTTAGATGTGATCAATACTTATAAGTTTTGGTTAAGAGTTTTAAAACATGTACTTAAAATAATAGAGAAAAAAGATACAGACACCAAGACAAATTATAACAAATATACTAACAAATAAGCACTAGTTCTCATTTACTGTAAGACTATGGCTATAGCAGATGGGCCATTATGATTTCAAAAATGCAAGTAAGTTTATATATTCAGACAGTATCTCAACTATGTAAATAGAAAATTGATAAAGAGTTTAAAGAGAAAAGGTAGAAGTTAGTTAACGCACAGATATATGTATAATTTATATCTTGGGCTCAAATGTTATATGGTGACAACTAAAATAGTACTGAGATATTACTATAGTGGTAAACTCTGAGAAAAGTGCAATCACTTAAAACAGAGAGAGACATAGGAAGAAGTAAGGAGAAACAAACATGTTTTCATTGTTCATGGTATACAATCAACAGATACAATACAACTATGTATTATTATTATATTGTAGCTATGAAAATATATTGGTAATTTTTATATCCCCTTTCCTAGTGAGTTATTTTAAATATGTTAAAAGTATTAGGTGCCTTTATATATGCAGATATTGAAATATATATATATATATATATATATATATATATATATATATATACTTATATAGAGAGAGAGGCCCAACATTTCAACGCATAGGCACAGGTAAAAACTTTTTCAACAAGACCCCAAAAGCACAAGCAACTCAAAGGAAGATCAATACATGGGATTGCATTAATATATAATACCTACATATACATTTTTTTTAATCTGAAAAGGGCCAGAGAGTAAATATTTTAGTCTTTTTAGGCCATAAGTCTCTGTACCAGCTAACCAATTTTGCTACTGCCACATGAAAGTAGCCATAAAGGATACAGCAATAAGAGAGCATTGTCCTATTTTAGTAAAACAAGAAATGAGCTACATTTGATCTGTGGGCTGCAGTTGAACAACTCTTGCTACAGTTATACTGTTAAGAAAAAAATCAAAGTCTAGAATTGTGAGTATGAATATGACATGATTTGTTTTTAAAAGAATATGTATTCAGTATATACTTTCAACTGAAAGTTAAAAAGAGAAATATATACTTTATTATATAGCAATAATATTAATTTTTTTTCCTTTGTGTCCCTGGGGATTGAACCCAGAAGCAGCATTCTACCACTAAGCTACAGTTAAAACTTTTTTTTTGGAGACAGGGTTTCATTAAATTGCCCAGATTGGGCTCAAATTTGAGATACTTCTGTTTTAGCCTTCTAAGTACTGGGATTACAGGTGTGCACCACCATGCCCAATTCAACATATCACCTTTTTAATGTCATTCAATTCTTATGCATTACATTTCTAAAACAATATAGTGCATTAAAAGAAAATAGTCATATAAAATAATGATTAATGCATACAATACATTAATAATACACATAAAATAAATTGAATTAATTTTATAATAAATATGATTTGGTGATTAATAAATATGATTTGGTGATTAATAAATGTAAAATAATAATTAATTGGCATATCAATAAACTAGATTTTGAGAAACTAATGAAATAAACAAATTTCATGTATTTAAGTCTGCTTATTTATAAAAGAAAGAAGGGACTGGCAGATTATTCTCACTCCCAATGGGAAGACTAAGCATGAAACTGAAAAAAAAAAAATCAATTTGATAGACAATTGATTCTCTATCTGTGCTAATGGAAGACATTATCTTTGCAATCTATCTGTGCTAATGGTACAGTGTCACAAATTGCATAATATATTAGCCAAAGTAATGGCCACATTCTTTAAATTTGGCATTGTGAAGTATTTAGGTTTACATTTGAATATGCACTCATCTAATATTCTGG
>PVLC010047022.1:0-11240 GCA_004027655.1 Graphiurus murinus
CATCCCATGACTGTGCTAGGCTGTTGTTCCAAAGTCGTTTATCCAGTTGATGGGAATTGTGTAGAAGAACCCTGGGATTAAATCATTAAACCCTCAACATGCAATCTAAACAATTTCATTTTCTTTAAGCAGGTATGCTTAGTTTTTCTTTCCTTACTTTAGTTTCAACATTCCAAAGTGACAAAGTTCAATTCAAGGTATATTATAACTTTTAAGTATTTTAGAGAACTAAATAACAGATCTGAGTTTGAAGGAGTCTATATTTTATATAAAACACAGTCAAATAAATGGTCCAAGTCTGCAGTACAAATAATCCATTATCTTGTCTTTTTCATCTCTCTTATGGCTTCCATCAATTCTAATTCTTTACTGAAGCCCATAGTTGAAAACTAAATACTATTTTGGGCACTAAAAGCCATTAAGTGTAGAAATGTCTTGGAAGAATGACAAGGCGATTGGCTACCTCAGGTCCAAATTTTTTGTCCATTAGAACCCCATTTTAGCCTGCCTAGACTCTGCAATCTTGTTCCTAAAATAATCCTAAATACAGTCTCTATATTTGCCGAATCTCAAAATTTATATTACAAAAATCTCATGTTTGTGGCAGCTTGCAATTTACCCAGCAATATAAAGTGTTGGAAATCTATTTTCTCACACATTATTGTAATGAAATATAAAAAAGAAACCAATCAATATAAAACAAGTTGACAACATCTTAGTCATTCTATCACAAATTAGTATAGCAATTGTAAAAAGCTTGATGAATAAACTCCTTTAAACCTGAAAAGCACAAATACATCTCATTTACATGGTGTATGCCTTTTCCTCTGTGGGTTATTGGTTGACATATAATGTCTGACTATGTGTATCAACCTATTCTGCATTTCTGCTACTGTTTTTAATGTAGTTTAAATTTAATAAAAAATATAAAATCTTAACCTGAATTTCTTATGTTAAAAGACTTGTTTCATGTTTCATTGAGTTTTATCCCTACCTCTCCACACACATACATTTAATGACTATTGTCTAGTTGAACAGATACTCTTTATTATCTGTTGCTTGTTTTGCTTTTTGCTCTGACTTTTAAAAAATCCATCGTTTTGGCTTGGTTTTCTTGCAGCTGACATCTGGTGCTGTGTGTATATCTGGAAATGGCCCAGAAAACGTAGCTGCTAGAAAAAAAAGTAGGAGCATTCTCTCTCTTTTGTAAAGGTTAGGTACTGATCCTTTCCAAAGCTAACTAACCTTTCCAGTAGTCCCTTTTTAATAAAGTTCTTTTATTGATGAAAATCGAATTTGTCAAGTTCCTGTAACCATTGAAAAACTCTGAAAGAACATATATTTATTAAGAATTTATTTAATGTTGCCAACATTTGAAACATTATAAATTATTATTTAAAATTTGCCAATATTTGCTTATTTTATACTTAGTATCTACTACATTATTTATAGCTAATATATGCATTAATAATATCTGACTTTAAATTCTGTGACACCTGTGATGATTGAGATAGAAGAATATAAGGTCATTTCTTGCCATAATGACCCATGCATGACATTTCACTTTCAAACCTAAAGATTAAATTAAAAATACTCCTTTCAGATCCTTTAGAACAAAGCAAAAATATATTAAAAATGGAAGTACCTTAGAAAATACTTCTTTAATTTTGTAAAAGAAGCATGAACCCAACACTACACTAGAGAAGCCTTGCAGCTAAGAGGGATCATTTCAGAAAATAGAGAGCATTACTCCAGTTTTAAACATTAAGACATTAATACAAAGACTTAAAGTTGAGCATGGTGGCACATGCCTGTAATCCCACTACTTGGGAGGCTGAGATAGGAGAATTCCAGGAAAGTGGACAGCTTCAGCAACTTAGTGAGATTCATAACAACCTAGTGAGACCCTGTTTCAAAACAGAAAATAAAAAGGGCTGGGGGGATGTATCTTTGAAATCAAATGCTCTTGTGTTCAAACACCAGTAAAAACACACACACACACACACACACACACACACACACACACACACACACACTGAATAAAAATAAAAAAATAAAAAGAGTTGAATGACTATAAAGTGCAGGAGGCAGACGAGGCTCTCGATCAGTGCCCTAAGAATACTGAGAGATGCATGCTACACCTTCCATAGGAAAGTGGAACTGGAGGCCAGTGCTAGCACTGATCAGTTTGGTCACATACTGCTGCCGCCACAGTCCAGCTATTAGGAAGCCAGTCCCAGTTCTGCTGCAGCTCTTTCTTGACACCCGTGCTCTGTTTATTAGGAGACTGACTTATATTATTCTTAGAGCTATAAGTGCCTTTCATTACCCATGAATCCAAATGCTGTAACACTGCAACAGAAACACATCTCAAATTTATGTGTTCAATGTTAATAACATTGAATGAATGTTAATATATTTATTTTCCATCAACGTCTTTCAACAGCTACAGGAAATGTTTTGAGAGCAGCAATTGACGAAGTGGCAGAAAATTAGCTCTCAACTATTTCTACCTTCCGACTCATGTTCAGCTCTCTAACTGGTGAGACAAAATTAGGATCCAGAAGCTAAGCTTCAAGGGGTCTCAGAATTATAGTTCTGCACTTTCTAATTCCGCAACTACAGAATTTCAAACTAGAAGAAACCTAGGGTGAACGCTTGCCAAAGGACAGTGTGTATCTGGGGTTCAAGGAAGGCAAGCGACAGCTTCTCACAGGATCTTCCTGTTGAGCCAACTGATACAGAGCCTTTTACAACTATACCTGGCTTAGCAATAATTCATGCAAAAGAACTCCTGGTTAAAAATCACATCAGTTTACTAAAGAAACATTCCACATTAGATAGGCATTGTGAGAACAACAACAAAAAGGGTTATATAGTAAAGCAGAACATGATTAAGCAGCTCTTTTTAAAATATTTATTTATTGGTACTAGGGTTCAGATTCAGGGCCTTATATACTCAAGGAAAGTGCTCCACCACTGATCTACATTCCAAGTCCCTTCTTTATTTTTTATTTAAAATATTTTTATTGGTGAATTATAATGTACATAACAGTAGACTTCATTGTGATATACTCATACCTGCCCAGAACATAATTTGGTCTATTTAATCTTCCCTTACTCTACTTTCCCTCTCTCCCTCCCTCTCACAAATCCCTTTCCTCTACTCTACTGATCTCTTCTATTTTTATGAGATACCACCCTTTTCCCTTTTGCTCTCTAGCTTTCACATATGAAAATAAATATATGACTCTTGACTTTCTGAGTCTGGCTTATTTCACTTAGCATGTTCTCTAGTTCCACCCATTTTTCTGTGTTCTCCATAATTTTGTTCTTTATGACTGAGAAAAAAACTCTCTCATTTATCTATATATTTTTGTATCTATCATCTATCATAACATTTTCTTTTTTCATTCATTTGTTCATGGACACCTAGGATGATTCCATAACTTGGATATTGTGAACATGGATATGCATGCATCACTATAGTATGCTGACCTTAATTCTTTTGGATAAATATCAAAGAGTAGTTATCAGGGTCATATTGTGCTCCCATTCCTACTCTTTTGAGGAACTTGCACACCAATTTCCATAGTGTTAACCAGTTATCTTAAACAGAACTTTTTTTTTTCTAAACTGAAAATTATGCATCATATATCTATAGGGAAAAAAATAAATTAAATTCATCAAACCCCAGGTATGTATCAGGAACTTTAAGAAATGCTTTCACTTATTTTTAATAACTGAGACATAAGATTTCTAAGTAAGCAACAGAAAGACTCAGTAATATTTATAATATATGGCAATTATAAAGTAGAAATATTAGCACTTAAAATAGTTTTAAAGCCACAAATATGGGAGTAAATAAGTATTCTTGTTTGATGTTAATCTTGGGGGGATTTGTTACAGATTAGGTATCTAATCCCCCTTTTTGACAATGTGGAATTTAAAACCAGCAGACACAAGTAGGAATCAGGCAGATGGAGACCAAATATGCTTTCATTACCCAAACTGTTTCCAGAGAACATGATTTAAGCATGAGGGCCAAATTGGTTTTCTAGTTCTGCCTGTCCCAGACTGCCATCCAAGTGGAAAATTTTAATACACAGGGCAGTCACATTTACCCAAGACCTACAAGTTTTTGGTGTGGAAGTAAAAGAGAAAGATGAAACTGCCAACCTTAACAGTTATTATCCCCACCAGTGGAAAATGGAGACCAATCACATCACCCTCCAAGCAGGACCTCAAGTCTCCTTTAGGATGGAGTAAATTCTGGAACAGAAGTTGGCCATATACTCTGGGAAAGTCCCAATTAAAATTTTTCCTCCCAAAATGGAAGATATGAATTTACTCTGGAAATAAGTCTATCTTTATAGTATATAATACATTCAACAGTTAAAATCAACATAGATTTTAGAAAGCATTAAGGAAACAGCCTATACCAGAGACTTACATTTATGTTGCTTGTTGGGTATTTAAGACAATACTAAGGATGCTGTAGAAATTTACCCTATGTAGCTGGGTGTGGTGGCACATGCTTGTAATCCCAGCATTCGGGAGGTTGAGACCAGAGGATCCGGGTTCGAGGCCAGCCTCAGCTACCTAGTGAGGCACTCCACAAGTTAGTGAGACCTGTTTTCAAAATAAAGAATAAAAATAGGGCTGGGGGTGTAGCTCGGAGGTAGAACGCCCCTGAGTTCAATCCCTAGTACCGAAAAAAAAAAGAAAAAAGAAATTTACCCTATCTTCTCAATCTCTTCACCTCTTTTGAAATCTAAAATTGTCTTTTATTTGAGCCCTATTCTTCCTGGATATCAGAACTTTACTTAGCCAATTTCTAATGATAAATAGGTAATAATTGTCTTTTAATCATTGATTAGGCATTAAGTAGCTTTAAAAACCACTTTATTCAGTGATTACTGAATAAAGCAGCAGGTCTCTTCATAGATTCAAAATATAGGTTTTTAGGAACATCTGCAAACTTGGCACACTTGCATTTTCACTTCACTATCACAGATGTAAAAGTTACAGTAAAGAGGATACTAAGATCAGATATAATAGTTTATTGGCAGAGTAGAGAAAATGGGGTTTCAGCAAATGAAGAGGAATTTAAATATTTCACCAACAAATCAGGAGAGAACAGATGTGAAGGTAAGTTCAATTTTGAGAGGCTAAATTAAGTGGGATCTGGACTATATGAGTCTCATTATTAAATATATCAATTAGCTGTTTAGGGAAAGAAGGTTACAGTGTGTAGGAAACAATTGACAAGATATATGACTTGATTTTAAGTAGTATAGTTTAAACCATAAATTTTCTAGGAAGGGAAATCAGTGACAAATATGATAATATTGGATTATAATGAAGATAATTGAATGAATGCTTACTATAGTAGGTGCTTTCTGTATTCTTGTGCTTTTTATTCTTATTATTAAAACTACACTATTTTTAATTCTTAGAATAATGAAAACAAGAGAAGTTCTTCTTTCTTCACTTTTCAGGTAGGGAAAGAGTAGGAAACAGTCTCAGAAATTTTAAATGAATTGGGAGATAGTATAGAGTGGTCATCAAATCTCAACTTTGGAGTCAGATAATGGGGATTTTGTACCTCAGCTTTGTTCACGTAATAATTGTGTCACTTTGAGGAAATTAGTTTAGCTATTTAGGATATAGTTTCCTCATTTGTACAAAGGGATAATTTATATCACTATTATATTATTAAGATAAAAGTGGCATAGCCCTTAGAACAGTATCCAGCAACTGGTAATCCCTCAACAAATATTTTATTATTATTATTATTATTATTATTATTATTATTATTATTATTATTACTATTATTATTAGCAGATCTCATGTAGCAGATAAATATTGGAGCATGAATTGAAGCCAAAATATGAATCTGTGAAATTTCTAATGTCCATGTTACTATTATCAACGCTGCTTCAGTGTGTGCTACATGGTGACTTGGTGACTAAGAAATGTTTTCTGAACTGGTTTCAACTTAGTTCTCACTGACACATCAGCTAGATGAGTCATTCCATCACAGCACCTTTCCAAACAGTGAACACAATGGAGGACACTCTCTCCATTAGGGCGTCTTGCTCTGATGAGCAGTGGCTCTTTTTGAGTTGTGTTGTCTGTCACAAAGTGTATAACCTCACGGTTGAGGGCAAAGAGGGCAGAGAGGAGTGATGCCTGAAGTGCAGCAAATCTACGGACCATTTTCTTCCATCTTGCACTCTGCATCAATTTTTGTGAAATGTCTGCTATGAAACTTTTTTATATCCAATAGTGCATTTTTGCAATTTTGGGAACCTTTTCTTAAATATGAAGCATTTTGGAGCACATTTCACTTTTATTCCTACATTTTGTCCCATAGCAGGTTTGAATTGAAGTTGTCATATTTACTTCCTTAAATACTTCAGCTCTATTAATATGTCCAGCATTTTCACTGATGCATTGCCACAGGTTTTGAGAATTTTGAAGAAAATGGCAAAGGGATGACTTCTGCCTAGATAGTGATTCTTGGATACTGTGATTCTGTGACTTTGACCAGATGTTCTATCTCCAGCTGTTTGGCTCTTTTTTAAGATCCAAATGCTTCTCTAGCTCTAAGTCAATAGCTCTATTTGATAAGATCATGGACTTACATTTGGTCAAATTATTAATTACTGTGATTGTTCTACACTAATATCTCATGATACCAATGCTTTTTAACCTTCCCTTAATACACAAATATTTTTTGAATACTGACTATGTGGAAGATACTGAGTTAGGTTTAGAGAAAGCCATAGATTAATTTAAGACCTTATTCCTGGTCCAACAAAATCTCAGTAAGAAGAGAGGCTGAAAAACGTGATTTGATATTTCATTTTGTATCATAGATAGCATGGAATTTTCTCAACAAATATTTATTTACTGCTAGATTTAATGTAGGCATGAGAAAAGTATGAGATATTTTTAGTGAATGCCAACAAGTAAAATAAAATATTGGTGTAAAAATAACACTGAAAAACAAGTTGGTGGCAAGGTATATAGGTCCATTCTAAGAAATTGTTATAGGAAAAGAGTCAAAGTACTATACTGGAAAATTCAAGATGATAAGAGCAGAGTTTTTTAAGAAAAAAAAAACCTTCTGCAGTAGCAACATTCATCTGTTCCTTCATGCATTCACCATTCCATAAATATTGGATGAGCACCTTGTAAGTGATGGGTATATAATGGTGGATCTAGTAAACTTGGCTCTGAACTTATGGAATTTATAGTCCAGCATCAGAGAAGGAAGAAAACAAGATAAAGGAGAGAAATTTCATTTCATCTGTAAATTGGATATCATTTTTGACTCCTTTTAAAGTATATTCATAAAAAAATTAGAAGTAATGTTTTAAATTTAAGACTTTGAAATATTACAAAAGATTTCTTAGTTAAATTCTCCCTAATAGATGCTGAGAGATTCGCCTTGGGGGAGTCTGAAGGTTATCATAAAAAATGGTTAGCTCTGGAGGTAATGCCTGCTATTTGGTGTCAGATGAGATGGGAGCCTACCAGAGTTCACTTGCTCTGGGGAGCTGAATGGGAGCTCTCTGATCACTTTTGTGTCATTCAGTTGTAGGTATTAAAAACTTTCATGATGAAACCTCAGCCCACCCAGTGCCAGGGTCAATATAAACCAAATTCGTACTATATTTGGAACTTAAAAACCATTTGTATATATCATATTTATTTGGTAATCTCCTTACCAAATAAATATTTGGTTACCAGTGGGCTTCTTGGAGTCTAGTACTTGCTTTCTAGTTCTGTATTTGCATCCAGCTCCCTGCAAAAGTGAGAGCTACATCATGAACTTTAGTCTCTTCAGTCAGATGTTCACCACCAGCCATGTTCTTACCAGCTGAAATATGGGATTTAATTTTGGTTTTTTGTAAATGACTAATTTGGGATGTGCAAATATTTAAACTTACATGGCCTATAAAAAAGAGAAAAAAGTTTCAGCCACCTGTGAATCTTTATCTCCACTTCATAAATATTCTCCTTCTATGCTTCATTTCAGAGATTAAATGCTCTGAATATGGACTCTACCTCTGGTATGTACTTTTCTTATTTGGATATTGTAATGTGTGAATGCCTATTCATGTCTTTGAGGAAACACAGTTTTACTTAGTGATTCCTAGCACCAAATCCCAGCATGACCTTGAATTTTTGCAGAGGAATATGAGCACTCATAAAACTAAGGACTTGGATATAGAAGACTAGTACATCCGGCAATTTATAGATTTTTATACCAACCTTTGAGAAATCTAAAAAGTCTGAGTTAAATGATTAACATTTATTGAACACCATCAGTGTTCCATTTACCATTCTGGATGATTGGCTTGCATCATTATCTCTTTTATTTATTTCGGATTTTTTTTTTTTTATTTTTACCAGAAATGCAGATAAACAAAGGTAAAACAACAAAATTATCACGGGAACTAGAAACAACTTTTGAAGGTCATGTATTCCTCCTTCCTTTACGTTTAGAGAATTACTGAAGCTGTTTAAAAATACTGTTTCTTTGAATCACTGCAGAGTCTGATGTTTGAGTATAGAGTTTAGTAAGCTGCTTTAAATCAGTAAACATGTGATGTTTTGACCATGATTCCTCTTTGAAATAACTGCACTTGGTTCATTACCAATGGATTTCAATTGACACTGTTTAAAAATTCAATTTTATATAAGAATATATATATATAATTCATGGAGATTTAATTTTGAAGCTGTTATTTTCTCTGCTCAAGTCTCAAGGTTAAAGCTGCTGCTCCCAAGCAGTCTGATTCAATGAATACTGCTGTGTATAGTGTATGGTACGCAGTAGACCAATAAAAACAATCTGATTGATCTATCTCGTTATGAACTTGATGGCTTCCAAAGCACTAGCTATAAAATAAGCTAACTGGAAAATCAAAGCTTTAGTGACCTCAGAGGACTCTTCATCACATACTGCAGTTTAAATCATGTTACTTTAAATTTAGATATCACATGCACAACACATTTTATATAACAAACCAGCGAAAACGTGTAAATAGCATTTTATTTTCCACCTTTCCAGGCTGGCTCTTGGACTAGTGAAGAGCTTTCCAAGTGCCCACCTTCTCTAAATGTTTAAACTTCCATTCTGGCTAGATTTTTAGGACCTTGATCCTCCTGTCCTAGCACCTATACTCTTTTTTTTACATGCTTTATTCCAAAGAGGCCCAATTGTCCTCTTTACCTAGCTCTCTAGCTCCCTAGTCAATATATTTAAATGCAAAAATCATTAGTTTAATTATAAGATTTCAATTTGGCAAAAATGATGTATACATTTTTTTTTTCTAATTGTAATCGAATACCTACAGTCTAGTGGAATAAAAACAACAGTTCAGTGAAGTGAGATAGCTGTGTCTAGTTGGCTTTATTTCCAGAATTGGTAGTTATTTTTACAATAATGGAAGATAGTTGTTAACATTCTTAGAAAGTTGAGTCTATTTTGTCCTACCAAATGAAACTGAAACTTGCAGCAGTATCTTTCAGCTTTCAATTTTTTCATGTATTCCTTTTCTCCTCCACAGCATCCTGCGATTCATCTTTCTCTCCCAGCATCCGGCATCCTAATATTACCCTTTAGTTATCTAAGAATTACTATTACCTATATATGAAAAACTGGGTGGATTCCCTATGCTCAGGGAATTTCTCATTCTCTCTCTCCTTTCTTTTTCTACTAAAATTCCTCTAGTATGTGCCTATACACTACCTTTTCTACTAGAAAACCATGAATCTGAGTTGAAGGGAAATACACTGAAACCTGTGTGCATGTATGTTTATATCACTTTGAACTTTACTATCTGTATAATTATAATGCACCAATATAAGTATTAAAAATAAGAAAATATTGACATTTTCAGTACACAATACCAAAATAAAAACTCAAAATTGTGATGTAAAAAAGGAGATAGCAATGAATAGTGTGGCATATATTCATTTATTTATTTATTTACTTATTTATTTATTTATTTTAATTTTTTTATTGTAGTAATTTGTGCAATATAGCATACATCTTTGTTAAGTACAAGTTGTTAACAACATATTTGCACACAGTTCTCATTTGACCCTTTCCCCAATTCCCACCCCAATCCCCTCCCCTTCCCTCCCCCTCAGGTTCACTTCGGTGAGTGACCTTGATATGATTGTGTAATTACATCATGTGCTTTAGGGCGTCCCTCTGCCCTCTGCGTCCACTACAATTAAATCAACTTCGTTGCTTATCGAGGGTCTCTCCTTTTCATCTGGAGACCCTCCTATGCCACATCCCCTCCCTAGCATCCACATATTAGGGAGAACATATGCTTCTTAACTCTTCGTGACTGACTAATCTCACTTAACATAATGTTTTCCAGTTGCATCCATTTCCCTGCAAAGAACATGATTTTATTCTTTATGGCTGAGTAAAATTCCATTGTGTACATATCCCATAGTTTTGTAATCCAGTCATCTGTGGTTGGACATCTTGGCTGCTTCCATAGTTTGGCTATTGTGAATTGAGCTGCTATAAACATAGATACACATGTATCGGTCTGATAATTTGGTTTCCATTCTGTTGGGTATATACCCAGTAGTGGTATTGCTGGCTCATATGGTAGGTTCACTCCCAATCGTCTGAGGATCCTCCATACTGTCTTCCACAGTGGTTGCACAAGTTTGCAATCCCACCAACAATGTACTAGGGTTCCCACTTCTCCACACCCTTGCCAGCAGGTGTTGTCGTTCGTGTTTTTTATGATTGCCATTCTGACTGGAGTTAGGTGAAATCTTAGGGTAGTTTTGATTTGCATCTCCCTGATTGCCAACGATGTGGAACATTTCCTCATACATTTATTGGCCCTTTGTATTTCTTCTTTTGTGAAGTGTCTATTTAGGTCCTTTGCCCATTTTTTGATTGGGTTGTTTGCTCTCTTAGTTGAGATTTTCCTGAGTTCTTTGTATATCCTAGTTATTAAACCTCTATCTGAAGTGTAACTGGCAAAATTTTTCTCCCACTCTGTAGGTTCTCTGTTGAGGTTCTTGATAGTTTCCTTTGCTTTGCAGAAGCTTTTCAGTTTCATGTAATCCCATGCACTGATCCTCCTTTGAGCTGCCTGTGCTTTTGGGGTCCTGTTGAGAAAGTTTTTACCTGTGCCTATATGTTCAAGTGTTGGTCCTATGCCCTCTTCAAGTATCTGCAAGGT
>PVLC010047023.1:0-11228 GCA_004027655.1 Graphiurus murinus
GCCACAAAGAAGAAAATAATGGTATCATTGGCTCCCCATCTCTTCCAGACTCGCTGGCTGCTCTTTCTTATTCTCCTTTGCTGAATCTTCCCTCCTTCCCAGTTTCTAAGTGCTCCAGGATTCAGTCCTTGGACCTCCTCATATTTCTCTCTCTCTCTCTCTCTCTCTCTCTCTCTCTCTCTCTCTCTCTCTCTCTCTCTCACACACACACACACACACACACACACACACACACACACACAGCACCCTGATTCTTTATCAGGATTCTGAATCATCTTTGCCCCTCCAGAGCTTCAACCCTGAGTTAATGCAACAGCCGGCCTTTTCTCCCACACCAGGACAGCTGTGTCTAGTGGAAACGTCTCGTTCACCGTCACCGAAAACCCATCATCTCCAGTGCTGTCTGGCAATTCTCCTGTGGCCTCCTGCTCAATGCATCTTCAAGTTTCCCACCATGGATGCTCCAGACCTTTCTGAACCTTCTCGTCCCCACCCTCGACCCCCTCAGTCCTCTGTCTCTCAAAGCTGGTAACTGAAACAGTGGAGGCCTGTGATCGCGTCCTCCCCCGCAGGCATCCCTATTCTCATCCCTCTGTCTTTCTTTTTCTCTTTTTTTTTTTTTTTTTGTTGTTGTTTGTGGTACTGGGGATTGAACCCAGAAGCATTCTATGTCTGAGCTATACAACCAGCCCTATTTTATTTTTAATTTTGAAACAGGGTCTCCCTAAATGGTTGAGGCTAGCTGGGAATCTGAACCCTCCTGTCTCAGTCTCCCAAGTCCTGGGATTGCAGGTGTGTACCACCACACCCAGCTGATACTTCTGTCTTATATTTATTTATTTATTTATTTATTTATTTATTTATTTATTTAGCGATACTGGGGATTGAACCCAGGAGCATTCTATCTCCGAGCTACACCCCTAGCCCTATTTTTTATTCTTTATTTTGAAACAGGGTCTCACTAAGTTGCAGAGAGCCTCACTAAGTAGCTGAGGCTGGCTGTGAACCCGGATCCTCCGGTCTTAACCTCCTGAGTCCTGGTATTACAGGTGTGCACCACCACACCCAGCTGATGCCTCTGCAGATATAATATTTCTGCCTTGGAGGCAATCAGACTTAGACTGAACCTCAGAAACATGACTCACATAAACCTTTCCCCCTCTGAGTTGCTCTCATCAGGTATTTTGGTCATGGTGACACTGATGCTCACTAAAACACTTGCTGAAACATTTGTCTGCACCAGCTAGCTCTGCTCTCACATCTCGTTCTCTCTTCAACCTAGTCTAACGTTATTTCCTCCCCCATCACTCCACTGAAGTTGCCCTTGGCAAGGGCACTAATGGCCTCCCTGTCACCGGGGGACATGTTTTATTCCACTTCTAAGCTCAGTCCTTAATTGTGCAACACTGCACACTTGATCATCTTCTAAATGGTGCCTTTTGTTTTTAGTTCCACACAACTTTCGTCCCTTATTTCCCTCACACTCACCCAACAACCTCTTCTAGATTTCCCTCTCTGTGCCCTCTCCTCTGCCCGTCCAGGCAATTTTGATTTCCACCAAGATTTTATCCTTGGCCTCTTCTCCTCTTGCTACATATTCTCTTCTCTCTCTCTCTGCGAAATCTCATTCAATCAGATAACTTCGGTCAACACATATATCCTGCTGGCCAACAAAATCTGTGTTGCCATCTTCAATCTCTCTCTCTCTTGAGCTCTGGACTTGTTTATCCCACTGCTTACCGTACATTTTAAATTCCCTACAAACACCAAAACTTAAAAATGCCAAAGGCTGAATTCAGCCCTCTCTCCTTATTCCAAGTTAGATCTAGGACCAGAATTGTGCATACATCCCATAATTTTGGATTCATTTATCTGTTGTTGGACACCTAGGTTGGTTCCATTATTGCTTCCCCCAAAGTCTTCAACTTCTTCATCTTCTACATTTAATTTTTCGTGCCAGTTTTACTTTCTTAAATTCGTCTACATAGTTCAAATCCACTCTCTTGGTGGGTAGTACTGTCAACTACCTAACATAGTCACCCAAATACAAAACCTAAAACCTTCCCCCAACATCATGTGTGTGTGTGTGTGTGTGTGTGTGTGTGTGTGTGTGTGTGTGTGTGTTGTAGGCTCATGTTATAATGTAATTCGGAGAGACAGGGACATACATGCACACAGCACTTGGTGAACTACTCCCCCCCAGCTCCCTCCCCACCCCTTTCCTTTACCCAAATATGATATTGAGATTGGCATTGGCAATTTCACACACTTACATAATATCAGTGGAAGTGTCTCATTCATTAATACTCCCTCCCCACCATCACCATCACCATCACCATCGCCTTCCCCTAGACTACTCCCACCACTCCACTCAAGTTTCTTCTCCATGATCTAAAGTCCCTCTTGTGTCTGCATCACTTCCTGGCTGCTTCATATGAGAAAACAAATGCCCTCCACTTTCTCGAACTAGTTAATCTCCCTTAATATAATGTCCTCCAGGTCTATCCATTTTTCCTGCAAATGCCATAATTTTGTTCTCCTATATTGCTGAGAAATAGAATTCTATTGTATATACCTCCCATAATTTTGGATTCATTTATCTGTTGTTGGACACCTAGGTTGGTTCCATTATTGCTTCTCCAAAGTCTTCAACTTCTTCATCTTCTACATTTAATTTTTCATGCCAATTTTACCTTCTTAAATTCACCTACACAGTTCAAACCCACTCTCCGAGATTACAAAATCAGCTGTGTCTTACTTCTAGGCTCCCTCCTCCTGAACAGGTGTGCTCGCCACAGTCTAATCAGTCTTGGAAAGTACAAATTTCTGCATGGCATTCCCACACTCAGAACTTCATATGGGTCCATATTGCCCTCAGGGTAAATTTCAAATTTCTCTTCGTGATTAATAAGTTCCTAATGTTTAACTCCTGCGTATATCTCCAGACTTAATTCTTATCGCTCTCCCACATAAGCTGAACTCCGGTGAGGTTAGAGCACCTCTTGCAGTGTACAGACCAGGCAACCCGTCTGTCTCTAGTCTTTCTTCAGTGTGCCTTATTCCTTCTTAAGGTCTCTGCTAGAGGCCTTCTCTGCCTCCTTGAATTGGAGCACAGCACTCTGAATTCGCCTATGTCATGGTATTTATTAATCAGGTACTAATCACTCTGTGCTTTAAGTGCCGTGTGTGTGTGTGTGTGTGTGTGTGTGTGTGTGTGTGTGTGTGTGTTACTTTAGAAGAAACTCAGGAGAAGGTGACCTCTGGGATACACCCCTAGTCCTATTTTATTTTATTTTTTATTTTGAAACACAGTCTCATTAAGTGACTAAGAGCATCACTAAGTTGCTGAGGCTTAACCCTACCCTCAAATATGTGCTCTTCCTAGCTCAGTCTCCCGAGTCTGCGGTTACAGGTATATGCCACAATGCCCAGCTTAACTGGCTCTTTTTAAATTTCTATATTAAGATATAATCTACAGCTGGATGTTTTGCCACAGGAGGATCACAGGTTCAAAAACAGCCTCAGCAACATAGAAAGACTCTCAGCAACCTAGTGAGACCTTGTTTCAAAATAAAATGAATGAATAAATAAAATGGGGTATAGCTCAGAGGTAGAATGCCCGTGGATCCAATGCCCAGTAAAACACACACACACACACACACACACACACACACACACACACACACATTCATTCTACATACCATGAAATCCATCCATTACAAGCGTGCAAATTTAATGAATTTTCATATGTTTACAGTTGTAGAACAATCCCTGTAATCTAGTTTTTTTAAATTTTATTTATTTATTTTTTTGTGGTACTGGGGATTGAACTCAGGGGCATTCTACCTCCAAGTTATACCCCCAGCCCTATTTTTTATTCTTTATTTTGAAACAGGGTCTCACTAAGTTGCGGAGTGCCTCACTAGGTAGCTGAGGCTGGCCTCGAACCCGGATCCTCAGGTCTCAGCCTCCCAAATGCTGGGATTACAAGCGTAATCCTGGCTGTAATCTAGTTTTAGAACACTGACCTCTCCCTCCTTTCCAGCACATGAACAACTCGAGGGAGGCACTGTGTTCCATTGATCTTGGACTCTCAGAGCACAGCACAGTACCTGTCGTCAAATACTTTTTGCTGAACAAATAAAAGAACTAATGAAAGGAGAAAATGATGCCAACTCCACAACAGGTCGCAATTCTCCTTATCAGATGTGACAGCCTGACTTTGAAGTTCTCACTCGCGTACACATCCTCCATCCTCTGTGGCATTTCCCCAACACAGCAGTCACTGATAAATTTACTCTAACAAAGAAAATAAGTCTTCAAAATATCCAAGGGGCTAAGAGAGCCAGCGCTGTGTACTTATGGAAAATGCAAGCATGTCGAGGGACTGAGATTTCCCCCAGACCAAGTTGGGCCTTTCCCTAAACACGAGTTTTCTTCCACGAACCCACCAGTAGGCTTTCCCCTAAATATCTGAGTTTTCTTCTGCTAACTCACCAATATGGGTTGATGAGGAAGTGTGCCTCCCGAGATCTATCCTCTTTGTTTTTTCTGTTCTCCTAACATTTTGGGGCTGACAGATAAGAGACCTGTGTTTTGGCTGTAATTATGTCAACAATTTGCCAAGAGACTTAAGGTAAATCACCTCCTTCTGGTCCAGAGTTTCCTCATTATATCGACTTTATCTCTCGCCACTCTGATTTAGAGGGGGTACAATAAGCTAGAAGGCAAAAATAAAGCCCTTTAAAAAGCAAAGAGACCATGCAAATATAACATATTTGTAATTGGCTACCACTCTCTGGTTTATATCAATCACCTCATTTACTTAAAGATGCTTTTGTGATGAACTAAACTATTAATACTACTTACAATTAGACACCCAAACACACAAAACCCTCCATACGCAAAGCTGCTGTACTCTGCTAATGGAAATTTTTGCTCTTTCTCAGAGCCTATTCTTATTTTGCAATCCCAATCAACAGAGCTTTATTTTTTTCCAAACCATAGAAGATTCAAAATAGAAAGGAAAGGGGGTAGAGGAGCTATCACAGACAAGCACACAGAGACAAAAAGGTTGATGGCTGGCCACAATGGAAAAAATAAAAAGATATACAAAAGTGAATATGGGAATTCAGAGAATTACAGCCAGGAGACAGTCAGAGCAGGAACACATATTCTTCCCACCAAATTAATTCTACCCAGCAAAAAGTGATTGCTCCTGATGACGATTCTGAGTCATGGGGACTTTCCATGGCTAAGAATCAATTCTGAAGAGAGAAAATGCAAACACACATTAACTCCCATTCTTTAAGTCTCAACAGAGAGCTGAAAACAGCAATTATCCTTGAACTCTAAGTTTAAATATTTTGGTAACAAAGTGTCACTAACTTTTCATGTTATACCCACAACAGGTCACTAGAGCTATGTTACTATATTATCTGACACTTTTAGACACAGTGAGAACACTCTTCACTCCTAGATGGGAAAGAACCCTTTTCTAGGGACCTCAGAATTATTTAGGAAGAGGACAGCCCATAAAATATATTGGGTATATGCCAGATTGTATTAGTCAGCTTTGCCGTATTATAACAAGATACCTGAGATGATAAACTTATAGAGAGGAAAGGTTTATTTTTGCTCAGCTTGGTAGATTTCAGTTCATGGCCCTTTGGCTCCATTTCTTTTGGCCTGTGCTGACACAGTACATTGTGGTGGAAGCAAATGGTAGAGGAAGTCTGTTTACCTGTTGGCCTATATGGAAGAGAGAGAGAGAGGGAGAAAAAGGGAGAGGGAGAGGGAGAGGGAGAGAGAAGAGAAGAGAAAAGAGAAGAGAAGAGAAGAGGAGGAAAGAAGAGAGAGGAGAGAGGCATAGAGAAAAGAGAGAGGAGAGAGAATAGAGGAGAGAGAGAGGCACAGAGAGAGGAGAGGAGAAAGAAAGGAGAGAGAAGAGAGAGGAGAAAGAATAGAGGAGAGAGGACAGAGAGAAGCAGAGATTGGAGTCCCACTCTCCTCTTTGTGGACCTGTCCCCCACGACTTAAAGATCTCCCACTAGCCTCACTTCTGAAAGTTTCTACCACCTCCCAATAGCACCAAGATGGGGGTCAAACCTTGAACATCTGGACCTTGAGGAGACAGTCCAGATCTAAACTCTAACACAGATGACCTCAGAATTCGTTTCAGCAATACTCAATTTACCATACAACTCTCTAGGACTTCATATGGTCTGACACTGTACATTTATGTTTGTGGTTGCTTTATCCTCACCCCCCCCACTAATTTCCAAACTCTGTATGAACAAGGATTATCTTTAACTTAACCCTTGTTTCTCCAAATCCTAGTAGAGTCCCTGACACATAAAAGCTACTCAAAGCATATGTGTTGCTGTTACATTAGTTAATGCTACTGGGAGGGTTCCACCCACCATATTTGCAAAGAAGTATGACACCACAGAAAAAGAGTCATCACCGCCTTAATTTCTTTAGTATTCAATGAAGATGACCCTTGGAGGTAGTGAGCCCTGGAAAGTCTGAAGCAACCTTATTTTCCTTTAGAGATAAAGGAATTATCATGAAAAGGAATAAAATCACACACCACAGGCTTTGCCGGCTGAGAGATGGACTATGGATCTATTCCCTTGTGTTTTTGATTATTCTATACAAGACAAAGGCAGTACTGTGACATGGGCCTGGAGATTATAAGTGGATTTTCAAAATTTGCTCTGGAAAAGTTCTGTTTACAGATGTTCAAACAAGACAATTCATTGCTAAGAAGGGAAAACAACAACAAAAAAAGCAAGATGGGTAGGCAGTTTCTTCCTAGAACTCTGTCTGCCCCTGAGTAGTTGGTCCACTGGCAGAATTGTTTACAAGACACTTTCAAAGTCCCCGGAGCTAGTTTTGGCTCAATTAAACCTGATTATTTCGTCCCCAGGATCTGAAGTGAGGTATGAAATTAAGAGAATTGACTTTGTCAGGTTTCATGTTTCCTGCCTCCTCAGACCCAAGAAATTAACTCCTCATCAGATTGACAAATAGACGCTGTGCCTGGGTTATCATCATTATCAATTTGTGTTCCTCTATAATTACCCTTTTAAATTAGCCTTGGTTGCTTGAGGACATAGGCAATAATGTTGCTAATTCTTCACCTAGTAGACACTATTTGTGGAGGGAAAGACAAAGGGCAGATAGACAGATAATTATGATTATAATCACAATCACGGAGGTAGAAATCATTAATAGTCCTGATATTGGTGAGAGATATAACCGTCACCAGGGGAGCACACATTATAATTAGCATTACCCTGCTTACATCATAAACAGCATTATAAAAATAAATGCATGTTCACTATAGCAGTATATTAGGTTGTCCATGTATTGGGAAAAAAATTTTTTCTCAACCCGTAGCTCACATTTTAGACAAAAATTGACTCAAAATGTATAAAAGGCCTAAATGCGAACCTTCAAACTATACAACTTCTAGGAGAACACACAGGAAAAAACTGTGTAATTTTAGGTTAGGTTAAGATTTCTTAGGTGCAATGTCTAAAAATGTTGTGATTTATAAAAGAAAGATTGATAAAGTGAACTTCACCAAAATTCGAAACTTTTGCTTTACCAAAGACACTGTTCAGAGAATGAAAAGATAAGCCACAGACTGGGATAAAATGCTAGCGAAACACATCTGACAAAGGACTTGTATCCAGGCTGTGTAGAGAATTAAGAATACCAAGTAGATGACCCAGTTTTAGAAATGGCCAAAAGCCTGGGTCGGTGACAACCCATCTCAAGAGTCAGTCTAGGGCCAGGAGAGGGACGGTGACTCAGGTTCACTGAGAACTCTGGGTATGGGTGACAGGAGACACGGGTCTGCTGGTCAGTCAAGCAAAGAGAAGCAGAGGGCGCTTGCATTTAAATGGGGTGGTCCGAGCTTTCTGCCAGGGAGAAAGACCAGCTGCATGTGGGTTGGCATGGGGGCCAATTCCAACAACACCACGGCTGGGATAGGAAAAAGGCTTGGTACCTGCAGCTCTCTACCCTAGCCCAGATCCTGTGGGCAGGCCGTCTCTGCCACACTCAGACACTTTCCAAGGAATTGCCACTGGGCTGGGACACTTGTCATGTCCCTGACCTTACTACCTGGGGACCTGGGGTGCACAGTCTAGATGGGTCTGCAGGCTCTGTAAGCCAGAGAGTCAGCGGGTGGCTCTTAAGATAGCTGTCCCCTAACTCCAGGTTTAAGAAGAAGAAGAAAAGCAGAGGTGCTGAAGGGGAATCTAGCTCTGCACAAGACAGCCTCCTTCAGCACTTCTGGTGGCCATGGAGGGGTGGGGCTCAGTCTACACACCGTCCTGTCTGCTTTGGGCTGTTTGACTGCAGCTGAGAAGGGTCAAACTGAGCTGTCTTGCATCTCACTCCAAGGCCCCCCCGGCCCTCCACAGCTGGTGGAGTCTGAAGTTAGAAGTCCTGGAAAGAAGTGTCCTTCATTTCATATACCAAGGCAAGGAGAAAGCCTGGGGTTTTTGTTTGGTTGGTTTTGCTTTCACTTTTCTAAAAATTGTTTTGTTTTCCTTCATTTTTTCATATTTCTAGTTTCATGTAGTTTAAAACATTTTATTGGATTTTTCTCTGTATTTCTATTGTTCCTTCTCCTTTTTATTTCTTCCCTTCTTTTTTTTCTTTTTTCCTCTCCTCATTTTTGTCTGTCTCCTTCCCCTTTCCCCTTTTCTTCTTTTCTCTATATTTAAGTACTAATTGTACAATCATTAATGCCTATTTTCAGTTTATTCTATATTAATCACTCTCTGTTTCTTCTCTTTGGTTAGTGGAATTATAGAGATCATATTAAATATGTCTTTATTATACCCCTTTTCTTTTGGTTGTTTGTTTTTGTGATTCTAGGGGTTGAACCCAGGGGCATTATACCTCTGAGCTACACTCCCCAGCCCTAGTTTAATTTTTATTTGGAAACAGGTTGCTGAAACACAAGAAACTTAAAAAAGGCATTAATGATTGTACAATTAGCACTTAAATATAGAGGGGGGGAAAAAGAAGAAAAGGGGGAAAGGACTGATTAACAAATTAAGCAAAGTAGCAGGATACAAAATCAACATATAAAATCAATAACTCTCCTATATACTAATAATTAACCCACTGAGAAAGAAATCAGGAGCTGGGTGTGGTGGAGCACACTTGTAATCCCAGCATTTGGGAGGCTGAGACTGGAGGATCCAGGTTCACAGCCAGCCTCAGCTACTTAGTGAGGCCCTCCGTAACTTAGTGAGACCCTGTTTCAAAATAAAGAATAAAAAATAGAGCTGGGGGTATGGGGGTATAGCTCGGAGATAGAATGTCCCTGAGTCCAATCCCCAGTATCGCAAAAAGAGAGAGAGAGAGAGAGAGAGAGAGAGAGAGAGAGAGAGAGAGAGAAAGAGAAAGAAATCAGAACCATTTCATTTACAATAGCTTCAAAAAATAAATAAAATACCTAGTAATAAACCGAACAGAGGAAGTAAAAGACCTCTAACAATAAAAAATTATAGGACAACAATGAAAGAAAGTAAAGAAGATGCCAGAAGATGAAAAGACCTCCCATATTGACTGGCAGGCAGAAATAATATTGTTAAAATGGCCATATTTCCAATGGTGACCTGCAGATTCAATGCAATCCCTATCAAAATACAATGACTTCCTTCATAGAACTAGAAAAGACAATTGTAAGATTCACATGGGAAAATAAAAGATCCAAAATAGACAAAGGAATCCTGAGCAAGAAGAGTTATGCTGGAGGCATCACGGTACACAGTTTCAAAACATACTATGGAGCCATAATAGTAAAAACAACATGGCACTGTGATAAAAACAGAGACATAGACCTATGTAATAGAACAGAGGGCTCAGGAATAAACCCAGGCAGTTATATCCATCTGATTCTTGACAAACAAGCCAAAACCATATATTGGAGAAAAGACAATCTTGTTAAGTGGAGCTGATAAAAGTAGATACCCATAGGTACAGAATGAAACTAGATCCCTATCTCTCATCCTGTAAGAAGGCAAATTTAAAAGGGACCAAAGATCTAAATAAGAGACTCAAAACTTTGAAACTGATAGAAGAGAACAGAGGGGAAACGGACTCATAGCTCAGGAAATAATAGCAAGAATTGGCAAATCAAGTGACATCAAATTAAAAAGCTTCTGCACAGCAAAGAAAATAATTAACACAGTAAAAGAATGGGAGAAAAATTTTGCCAACTCCTCTTCTGACAGAGGACTAATAACTAGAATATATAAAGAACACCCAAAAACCTAACACCAAAAAAATCAAATAGCCCAATTAATAAGTGGACAAATGAACTGAACAGATACTTCTTAAAAGAAAAAGTATGAATGGATAATAATTATATAGGGATTAAAGTACAACATCAGGGAAATGCAAATTAAAACTACATTGAGATTCCATCTCACTCAAGTCAGAACGGCAATCATCAAGAATATAAAAAAAACAACAAAGGCTGGCAATGATAGAGAGAAAAGGGAACCCTTATATACTGTTGGTGGGAAAGTAAATCAGTGTAGTAACTGTGGAAATCAGTATGGAAGTCCCTCAAAAAACTAAAAGTAGAACCACCATATAATCTGGCCATGTTACTCCTCCCTACATACCTAAAAGAATTAAAGCCAGCATACTACAGAGATATCTGTATACCTTTGTTTATCTTGGCATAATTCACAATAGCCAAGTTAAGGAGTCTGGTAGGTATCTGTCAACAGATGAATGGATAAAGAAAACACAAACACATGCGCACACACACACACACACACACACATAAAGAAGAACAAAACCATTAGCAGGAAAATGTAATAAGCACTGTGCTAGGAGCTTTGGGCATTTCTTAAAATTTTCCACAAACTCTTTTTCAGGTAAAACCTATTGCTATTCCCTTTTGCAGATGAAGAAAAAGGTCACAGAGCTTAAGTATCTTTCCTCTGGTCCCAGTTCACAGTTCAAATAATGCACCTGACTGCAGACGTGACACTCTGGTCCATTATTCTGCATGACATCGCACTATTCAGTGGTAAGATGCTGGACTGGAGGCCAGAGCCAAATCTCACCCCTGGTCTTCTGCTGACACACCACGACGTGAACGAGTCCTTAACCTTTCTGTGCTGTTCTTTTCTTCTATCAAAACCCAAGGCACTGGAAAAAGATGACTTCTCAGTTTCTTCTTA